>JANKHO010000455.1:0-22847 GCA_027627235.1 Agrocybe chaxingu | reverse complement strand
TTGACGGTGTGGCGGGCGGAGGCGGGTGCATGATGGGTGGGCGGAAGGAAGGAACACTGCGCCACTCGATTCCCTTTTTGTATAAACCATGTGCCACCCCTTCCAAACTGATACCAAAAGCCTGGAAACCGCCATAGTGCCTCCGTGTCTCGCCTGTTTGGTCCCGAAGCGTCAATAAACTCCTTTACAGCTGTTATTTTGACGCCAGACAGACTTGGCGGAGGAATGATCACCCCACGCTCCGAAGGGCTCACTTTAGGGAAATCCCCAGCCCACAGACGATTCTCAACAATTGGATGATCATCAGCCATGGCATCACCCCTCCAGCATCCTCAAACCGAGTCATTCTGACACACATCATCGTTTATCGATGGGACATCGATAATCGCCCATAGCCATACGCCACACCACAGCCCATTCGAGTAACTTAGCCACCTCGCGCTCAAAAGGGGGCCCAAGTCAAGCCCAAGTCCCTGTTTTCTCCTCTTTTTTTATCCACGTTCACTCCTGACAGCCGGGCGCCTCAGCCGGGCAGCCCCATACACGGAGCATGCCTGCCTGCAGGGGATACGGCTTCCATCGATAAAAATGAGGCGCAGTGCGGCGCTGTTTTGATTTGTCCGTATGTGGCGGACAATCAAAATCCGCTTACGGCTATACTTAATCATAAAACATCCGAAGCTGTCACCAGCGCCGGTACACCGGCTCCTAAACTGCTTATGGTGTTGGCATTCCAAGGATTTCCTCCCCGGGCGACCTCGAGGTCTGGGGAGTGGAGAAACATCAAGCGGAGTCCGATTTTTCTGACGGAGGAAGAATCTATGGGCCCTTTCCGATGGGTTCCCAACATATACCCACAACGCTCGCCGCGGCGTGTAAAAATCGATGCGTCACCCTTCGGATTGGTCGTTAAGAGCAGATGACAACAGGAGAGCAAATTGAAAGGGAGGTGTGCTTCCTCAGGTCGAGCCTCGGGCCCCATTTTGTCAGCTTCTTCAGATATTGGTCATGTCATCACGTAAACGGGTGCAATTCCTCGAAGAGCAGAAATCCGGACTTGGGCGCTTGAAGGCCTACAGTGGGACTCTCGAGGAGAGCCGGAATATGATCACTCTAATATTGGGTCTACTCGTGAAGGACGGACGGTTTGTCATTTGATCCAGTGGTCGACAGAAGCAAAACACATCTTTGTACCAGATGCTTCGGCAGCAATGCGGGTGAATCAATTGTACTGTGGCGCACAGCCAGTCGAAGCCAACTTTAAGATTCGCCTGTGATGTCAACGCCAACGAGATGATAGTCCATTCGTGCTTCTGGGATTCAATATTAAACACTTCTGCCATCCCTTTGGCTCATCGCCAGTGCCCTTGGCACTCCCTTCCTGCCACTGGTGCATGGGTGCGCCACACTGAAAACGGGAGGGTAATCATCATGATCAGTCGAGGCGGCAGATGGAACCGGGTAGGCATATAAATTGTCCTGAAAACCATCACAGGAGCACTGCCATTTCCGACTCGACTCGACACTCGCGGTCAATAAGATGTATTGAGTTGGATAGACATTGGGACTACGGATGAACCTATATTCCCAGATGAACCTATGCCTATGCTGACATCTCGTATGGCCGTTTCTTCGATGAAGTGCGGCGATACAAAGCAAAGGAATGAACCATTCTCGTGCGGCAACGAGGATGATGACAATGCGACTCACGGCATGCGCAGGCTGAATGAACACAGGCCACGCGTTATTCATGCAGCCCAGGCACTTGAACGGTAGGAAATAAAATGGAATATCGAGCCGGTAAGCTCTTCTGTGTCTATTACCTTCACATTTCAACACCGTATTGCCATGTTCTATTTCTGTTCAGTTCGGTTTCAAGAACCAGGCATGATGCTTGATTCTCCCACCCTCCCCCTGCATCCACCAACTTCGCCGTTGAAACAGCTTCCATTATTCCTCTTCCAATGCATCCGACTCAATATCTCAAACTCTCAGTCGACAACATTCACGGCGGGCTCCTCACGGCAAAACCGATAGCCAAGTTGAGGCTCCGACAAAGATGTGTCACTCATGTGACATCATGAACAGCTTCAAATGGAAATATCCGAGGATGTCAAACCACTGTGTGGCGCGGCCCGAGAAGACCGAAATGCGTCTTCGCTATCTACCCCACCCTGTGCCCTAGAGCATCCACTCTCTGCCAGACCTCCGCGACCCGCTAGCTTGAACTCTCCAGAGCGAGAAACGCAGGAGAAAACTGCGTGGCGTCAGTGCGCAAGCGCTCGGGAGTCGGCAGACTGCGATCAACGCAAATTTGGGCCTCGCACAGTGTGCCACACTGGGGTCCAGATCCAGGCCGTCCGTATCAAGAAGTCTTGGCAACGCCGAGACGGTGCCACACCGATTGCCGAAAACGTGTCCACACTCGGAATTTTGATCCGAATCTATTTTGGCTCCGTTCTTCACACGACAGGATTGCCACTCTGGGATAATTTATTCCCACGCTCTCCTCACAACCGCGTCGTGTCATCTTGACATAAACAACTCCAACACTCCTTGGAAACATTCCAAAGGAAGTGCTGGCTAGATTTTCTCGGGCGCTTCCTCTACTTTTCCGGCGCTTATATCTTAACTAATCACGCCGGGCTAATACACACTTCCAAGTTCCGGGTAAGTCACCGTTCCCGAGCCACCCAACCCGAGAACACGGCGTCACTTTTTCTTCTGTCTAATATATATCCAAGTATAGAACACGACTCGCTTTCCTTGGTTCACGAGACCCGCAGTCCGAGGTTGTGTTGGTATCATTGGAGTCACTCGACGAGTCATCCTGACTGACTCTAGCGCGGCTATTTCTTTGACGAACCACAAAAGCCTACTTGCTGCTGTCACATTCCAATCTACCACACCTCTATCCCCCACAAACATCGACTTCACACACGTACAGTTTATGCGATACCAAATGGCGCGTGCCTCACCAAGACAATTTGCAATCATGCAGCAGCAACAGCAAGCCGCCTTCGGACAATCGTCGAACCAACAGTCCTCGTTTCTCGGAGGGAACCTGTTTTCGAGCCTTATGGGCTTCTCTCTCTTTGCTGGGCTGTTCCAGGCCGGCGCTAGAGGGCTCGGCGGAGCAGGGCATGATCAAGGAGCAGGGATGAACTATCTATGGAGCAGTGCCGCGTTTGTCGTGTTGGGGCTCCTCATCGAAACGGGACGGAAGTTTTGTCAGTGGTTGATCGAAAGGGTGCAGTTCCGTGAGTGTCTCCTATCTTCGACTTTTGTTGGCTTGCACGGGTATAATGCAGTGTGTCCATCGTTGATGCCTTCATGTCCATCCTGTGTCAATCGCGCGCAGAATTCTCGTACTTGATCGTCATCACGACGGACCCAGAGCCACTGCACCATTGTTTCTGACTGTTCAACTGTTTTCCTTGTCCATCTTCTCCGTTTTTATTCCGTGTTCATTGCGCTCTTTCTCATGAACACCCATCTCTCGTCATTTTGCCTTGCTCCTAACTGATTCGAAACTTTCCCAGAATATTCTATCACTGCCCACTTCACGGAAGGCGACCCAGCATATGAATGGTTGATCCTTTTCCTGGTGCGTTCTCACTGTCGTTATTCCGCTTGATGTACCAACTGATGTACACCCCCAGACTGAAAAGAGGATCTGGAAAAACTCAAAGGAGTTCCGTGTTTCTGCTACATCTTCGATCCGCAAATGGGGCGTGAAACCCGACAGTACCTCGGCCTCGGCCTCAGCCTCCGGGAATAAACTTGCCTTGCACCTGCCATTCCTCTCCGACCTCATCAAAGACACCGCAGAGGTGAAGACGAACGACTCGGATGAGAAGTCAACCTCCAAGAGTACAGACAGGGGTGCGCATGCGGAATATGTTCCGACATTTGAAGCACCGCAATTGTTCAAATGGCGAGGCTACTGGGTCGAAATTAAAAGGACTAATGGCCTGGGCAAGCCCGGGATGATGTCGTACAACCCTATGGGAGGGCCGATGGGGAGCACGATGTACTTGACGTGAGTTGTCAATTTTCTGCTTTTCCTTGTAATTTGACATGCCTCTGAACAGGATCTATACTCGAAACATGAGCGTCCTCTCATCCTTCGTTGAAGAAGCCAGGCTTGGGTACGTCAAGACCAGCCGACCACATGTTATCGTGCACTCGGTAGATCAGGTTCGTCGTGGACGAGTCCGTTCATTTATCTCGTTCCTCAATGTTACTCGAGCACTGCTGACGATTTCCCCTCCGATAGCCAAACTTTGGCCCCAACTTCACCTGGAACTACGCCAAATCCAAAAGCCGTCGCCCGCTGAGCTCGATCATTCTTCAGGAAGGTGTTGTCAGCTCCATCGTGGATGATGCGCGCGAGTTCCTCGAGTCAGAAGATTGGTACCTTCGGGCAGGAATTCCCCACCGGCGTGGATATCTCCTCCACGGCCCGCCCGGGACGGGAAAGAGTTCGACGATCTACGCCCTCGCCGGTGAGCTTGGACTCGAGATATTTTCTCTGTCTCTGGCGTCCAACTTGTGAGTCTTCCCTCCTGTTTCTCCCGATCTCATCTCTTACTCGGCCTCTTCTTTTAGCGTCGATGATGCTTTCCTGGCGCGTGCCGTAGCCGCAGTACCGAAGCATGCCATCTTTCTCATCGAAGACATCGACTGTGCGTTTCCTACGCCTCGCGATGCTGATGATGATGGAGATGCCCCCATGATGGGAATGGGTGGCTTCGGTGGGGGTATGGTCTTGAACGCTATGGGTCCAGTCATGGGCGGTGCAGGTCGTAAAACGAGCCTGGTCACGCTCAGCGGGCTCTTGAACGTCCTAGACGGCGTCGGTAGTGAGGAAGGGAAAATATTTTTCGCTACTGCAAGTGATTTTATCCGTTCTTGTGGATCTGGGACTTACGCCCATTTGGATGTAGACAAATTACATAGAACACCTCGACCCCGCCCTTATCCGACCTGGCCGGATCGACAAGAAGATTCAATATAAGCTCGCCACTCAGGCACAGGCCGAAGCACTCTTCCTACGGTTCTATCCTGAAGATCTCATCCCCTTCTTCTCCACCTCCTCTGAGAAACCTGCACTGGATCTACCTTCACTCGCAGCCTCGTTCGCCTCTGCCATACCCGAGCACGAGTTCTCGACTGCCGAACTGCAGGGCTACCTGCTGACGTTCAAAAAAGACCCCGTCAGTGCTTCCCACGGCGCGGCCGCGTGGGTCTCGCAGGAACAGCGCGATAGGGAAGAGCAGAAGCGAAAGGAAGCTGAGAAGAAAGCCAAGGCAAAAGAGAAGCGAGAAGAGAGGGAAGCAAGTGCGCTTAAGGGTCCTTTGGCGCGTCTGGGTGTGCAAGCAGGTGCTAGTGATGCGACGCAGGTACCGGCGATGGTACCAATTCCGATGCAGGTGCAGGCCGGAATTTCCGGCGGTCCTGGAGGTGCTGGACGAAGAGCGAGGAGTGCCATGAGAGCCATGAGAGGAGGGTTTGTAGGTGGTGCTGGAATGAATGGGGTGATGATGATGGTCCCGCCACCCAACACCTCCCAGGCACTCGTCGGTCCTGGTGCAGATGATATGGTCATTGCCGACGACGATGCTCATGAGGTGTTACCAAACGCCGAAGAACCCTCAAGTTCAGTTTCGAATTCGTCGAATGGCGACTCTGGAGATAGGGATACGACCGGCAATGCTTCACCTAAGCTGCCTTTAGTCAACGGTACCACCAGAGAGTCGGACGATGCACCCATAGAGACGGTCGTAGAGTGAAGATCTTGCCAGGTTCGGACTTGTTGATATATATACCCGCATGCTGTATAATATTGCACATATTTTCTTGTCATTTCTTTACGGAATTCAGAATTCTATACTTAATTCGGCATTCTCGAGAGCTGGAATTTTCTCTGATCACGGTGAGAATGCTCGGGCAAGGTAACAATCAAGGTCATGTGGCGGAGAGTGGCGCATCCGTGCGCCGCAGTCGTCGGGTCCAGAAAGGGTAAAGAGCCACGTGTGATATGCCCGTTTATCACGACCGAGGAAGCCGAGATTGGAGGGCAACCAAAATGAGTCGAAAACATACTTGTATAGCGAGTTAATACAAGACTTCTAAATTTCGAAGTAAATAATGATCAGCGGAAGCCGCCAGAAATCCATTTGTTTGCAGCATAGAATCCGCCAATGCTGTGGGGGTCCATCTTCAACAAACAGCTACCCCACGGATTGGGCTTGGGCCCCAGGTCTTCAACCAGATTAGCGCCTGCTGCCTTGAATATCTCTGCCTGATCTCGAGCCTCTTGTTCATAGCACGCCCGAAAACGAGTTTATGAAGTTCTCGGTGAGAAATTAGGTCGGCATACCGTGAAAACACTGGGAATCTTGAGCTTGACTAATAATTTAATCGTCTCATTCGAGGAAGACCTGTCTTCCTCGGAGCATCCAGAATTAAAAGCAATTGCAAGGTCCGGTTTCTCGAAAAGCTCGCCTTTGGCTTTTACGAACGTGTGATAAGTCCTGTGTCACCTGGAATCAGACAGGCGAATGGGCGAGGATGGGTTATGACGAACGCCGGTACGAGAAATTGTCCTATTCTGCGACCCTTCTGCGAGCATTGCCTGTAGGAAAGCATTAATCCGAATTGTGATGTACAGTCCCCCAACATGCTTTACTTACGGACAACTGCTTATACCGAACTCCCTTGCCATATCTGCCGGTTGCAGGATCCTTGTGAGCCCTGGTCCACATAATGTGAGCTACCAAGGAAGACTTGACGATGGTTAATTTCCGCCTCGCCTGGACCCAGGATCTGTCAAATACAATTTTACACAACATTAGACGCGAATATGGTTCAGTGACATACGTGGATATTCAGAGTCTTCTTCCTCGTCCACGCATTGCCTTCATTTAAGCACTCCAGTGCCCACAGAATTGTCATGATCGTTGATAGACTCTATGAGGCGTACCTCAATAATGATTCAAACGAAATGTCTGGCAGTGGCATCCCAAACATATCCCCCTTCAAATCGGATATCATTGACCTCTAAGCAAGGGCTCCCAAGACGCTTTAGTACGCTCTGGGTACCACTCGAACTCGCCCTCCGACGAGATACCTGGGGAGGACATGGCGGTAAAAAGCAGGGAATCGTCGTATATTTGCTGGTTTATTGCGCACTGAGTGGGGCCACCGTTCTGATCATCGGGACATGGGGTGCTTTGATGAATAGTTTTGACCGCCTCGCAGTGCTCCTGAGAACAATAGAACACGAGTTTGCAGTCAGGGCATGGTCTAAGTGTCGCGAATTGTTTCCGCGTGCGCTGAGGGTCCGAGTCGATTCGGAGGAGCACCGCAGAACGACCACTTTGACCCGTCAGAATGTTTCTCGAGGAATAACGAGGGATATCCGACGTACCAGGCAAGGCAGCGAGGCTCCCAACTGATGAGATTGTGCTCGTTCCGCCGAAGTGGCCTGCCGAGTGCTGGCGTTAACACCTTCGAGACGCGTATAATGGACGCGACGGCGCTCGCGTTGTCGCTCTCTGATCCTTTATAGTCCGAAAACGAAAATTGGTTGAACGCCTCGAGTATCTCTTTCGCCATTTTTGTTTCGACGGCCTTCAATGCTTTGCACATCGCCTTGTGTTTTGACCAGTTCGCCTAGGTGCACCGTCAGAATAGGGCTACCTTCTCCCTTGTGAAAGTGGATCGTGGAACTAGCGCACCTTCTGGCATTCTAACAATTTAACATAAAAACATTGGTTTACCCTCAGGAGATTTCACAATATAGCACTCACCAGAACCGCAGTAGCTCACACGATGACAGCCCGAACATCTCTGCAATGCTCCGTCGCGACGACTTGGAAGCAATTGTAGCAAACCTGGCCAAGGTTTGCAGGAAGTGGGGCCAGCACTTTCGTGGAGTTCGACATCATGGTAGTATGGTTCGAAAGGCAAGAACAGGGAAAGGGGCGACATGCGAAAAATGTGGAACATGCATACGATGGGCTTCAGACAAGGAGACAAAGAAGAATTGAAGCCGGGGAGCTGATCTGTGCACAAACATCCATATTCTGAAGTATCATCAACACATATTTATTGACGAAATACGAAAAGAGCGTTTGAGGGGGTTTGATTTCGTAGAGGTCGTCCATGTGCCAGAAGGAAATGATCAACAGAGTTAAAAGAAGAAGACACGCATCCAACTGGATCAGATAAAATAGTATAGAGCTAAGACATGTCTATTCAATATACGCGATGGGTTTGGCCAAGGTCAGGCAAAGGGGTTACCGGTTTACCTTCGAGTTTATAGGCCTGCACACCATGCATGATATTTTACGTAATGGACGGGCTAAGTTCTCAAAATAGCATCCCCAAAATAACGAGCCCTCGGCAACAGCCGGCGGTATATAAAGCTTGCTTCAGATGTTTGGGAGCGTCCCCATCTCTTTCCCCAACTTCAACCACCCCGCTTCCTCTGTATGATACTATCCGCCTTCGCCATCGCCTCTGGCTACCGTATTTCCAGGGAACTCTTTCGCCTTTCTTTCCTCTCTGCCGCCGGCGTCAGTTCGTCGGTGCGCACCCAAATCATCCCCAGCGACAATCGCCATCCACGACTCGCGTCCTGGTGAGTAGCCTTCTTTGTTCGTTGCCTCTGTCCCTACATCCTGCCTTCTGCACCGTTCTGCGCGTTTTTCGAGCGCCGTCGGGTACTCTCCGTGCTTGTGACCGTCGTTGTGAGTTCTGGTCTACAAACGCGTGTATGCGCATTTGTGGACCTTGGCGAAGTGAGGGCCTCAAAAAACCCGCACATATGTGCGGGTTTTTCGTGTGTAGTGTCACGCTCTTGTCACGCTTGGCGCTTCGTCAGTCAAGCCCGCCGTCTTTCAATACCGTGGCCTATGGGCGGACGCTTCGCATGTATAACGCAGTGGTGACGAGCCATGCTACGGAATGGCATTAGTAGTACTTCTATAATTCGCTGTCAACTTTCGTCCGAAATTGATGTCTTTGTCCGTATTTGGCCTGCGGAATGCCAATATAAGAAAAGCGCCACTCTCACTCTCTCCTTCCGACTTTCCCCATGTCTATACCTCCGGAGTTCCTCGACGGATTTGCCTATATCTCAGGGCTAGAACCGGTCAGCCCTAGTGCCTCTCCAGGCACCAAGGAGAAGCATACCAGTGTCCTGAAGGACGCCCATCGTGCCGCCGGTCTGCTCTTCATGCATACGACAGGTCTTCTTGCAGCATCCGACGCACCTGACGACGAGCTCCAGTTCATCGACATCAGCGACACTCTTGCACACTCAGACTCATCTGACGAATCCGAAACCGACCTCGAAGGTGTCGGCCAAGAGAGCTCGAAGTCGAAGCCTCTGAGAGTGACGCCCTTCACGCGCTTTGCCGAGATCATGAACAAGGACGACGAGCCGTACTCCATTGAGGAGTGGCTGCCATTCATAAATGAGCCAACGAGGACAACCCTTCTGGAAGCCGAGCAAGAAGGATTCGTTCGTCTCCTCCGTGGCTACCTCCCCGCCGAGAAGATTAAAGACATGTACAACTACGTCGACACCTCCCAACACGACCCTATCTACGAAATCGTGTCTGACCGAGCAGTTGGAATTGACCTGATTGATGATCCACTTCAACGTCTTTGCAAGCGCGAGTCTGTCATCAACGCCGTCGACACCAGCGATGTGCTTCACAACTTCGTTCATTCCGTCTTCCTGTCTATGAACTCCTTACGTTTCGCTGCTGAATGGAGCTGTATGTCGGGACAATCAAAATGCAACGCCCACAAGGCCAAATTTCGTGCCGATGTCTTTCGAGACACTCATCCCGAAGTCGACGAGAAGCATGAGGATTACAAGAACGTCATGAAGACCTTTCGCAAACGCTTTGAAAGAGTTATCACCGCTCGCAATGCTCATCGACAGCTATTCTTGAAGGTACGCATACATTCGATTGGACAGTCGAGCTCAAGAAGAAATCCAACTTTTTCGGCAGTTTGGAGCAGCCGTACTCCTTGATCCATGTTGGACGCCTCTCGCGACATATAACAAAAATACGACCGGGCGCTCCACGACATTCCCGAAAACACTTGCCCATTTCATGGACAATGTCGATACCCCCTCTGATGAATACTTCGACAGAAATGAAGAAGCATTCATCCAGCTTGTAAGCATCCTCCTGCCCACTGATACCGTTAGATACATTGAGCAGTTCTTGGAGGAATACAAGTGACTACAACCGATCGTCCATCGTCGTAGACCTCATGGCGTTCCTCATTCTGGCGCATACATTCACTTGTTTAAGTACTTGAAAAACATAGAAAAGCTGTCCCTCACGTCTGGTACCGCATATGTCCTTTGCCAATGAAATCAATATATTGTCAGTTCGGTCAATTACATGTCGCTCTATAAGTTTGAACCTTTCGCACCGTGTCTGGGTTCATGAAGCTGAAAATAAGGTTGCACGTCCAATTTAAAACACTTGGATGGCTTCTGCTCAGCTCATTGAGTAACAAGGAATACGTCAAGAGTCACAGGAAAGCCTTGCGATTCCGCGTAATCTGAACACCAGACGATTGGGCGAAACTGAGGGCACTTGGCTTCTGAGCACGAACTGTTACAGTTTCGATGCCGTTCGAGGAAAGGCACGCGCTTCGGACAGTTTGCATCACGAATTTCTCCAATGTGAGATACGACGACGCCTCAATTTCCTGAAAAGTTATCAGCGAAAAGGTGTGCAGTGGCATGGATTTATCACTCGCCTGACAAAGATTTGCAACAATACTCGGATAATCAACAGCTTTTGGCCCACTCTTCTCGAAAAAGTCGATGTTCAGAACCACTCTCTGTTTTGATTCTCGTTCTGGGGGATTCACGCCAATGACGACAGGGAGGATGATATCTTTTACCGACACTTTCTTCGACGAAAGAGCGTGTTCGTCGTCCCCGTCGTCACCTGTTGCGTATGTGTTATCGATGGTGTACCCGCTCGCCAGAAGGATCATCTTTGGGAGTTCGAGCACAACCCTCACTTCCTCAGCCGCCCTGCCTGCCAACTCAAAGGCTTTCCCAGCGACGGACCAAGTAAGCTCGCGGGCGCTGCGGAAGCCATTCTCGCTCTGCGATTCGATCAGAGATGTGATAGATTTGGTGAGGTGTCCATAGTGTACAGAGTCGAGGACATCGTCTGATTTTCCTGCTGCGTCAAGGTAAGTGTCTTTGAGATGGAGGTAGACTGTGATTTCGAGTGGCTGCGCACGCCGGCGCCCCCAACAGTCCGGTCCAATGTTCGCGGATACGCGCAAAGTGTCGACGAAGACGATGTCTGTGTATGCTGGTATGAGCTCGTCTGTTGTCTCACTCATGGTTGAAAGGAAAGTGGCGCAGATGAGAAATCTTATCTCTGCCTGATGGCCTTGGCAGTCTCGGTCTTTCCAAGTATTCTTCTACCACAGCAAAGTTTAATCCACAACAAATAGTACACCCATCCTGTCTATCGACAATCTATTGATACCACTTCTCCCTTAACCTCTTTCTCTCCACCATGGGGCGTGTGATCAGGATCGCCAGCGCAAGCCCACAAACGGTAAACACCAGTTGTGCTTTGTTGAAGTTCTCACTGAGGACATCAAAGGTGCCCGATGGTGCTACTCGTGTGATGAACATGTCCAATCCGTACGCGAAGACGATGGACGTTGATTCAAGCAAGGCAGGGGAGGTGATAATCCGCTGCACGTTGGCCACCTGTTAGAAAGGCGCACAGGTGAGCAGGGGAAGGAAACAGTAGAGGAAGGACTAACGTCATAGTTATGCGAAAGCACTCTGCGAGGGTCGTCTGGTAGAACTGGGTCATATTGGAATAGGAACTCCTCTTGCTCTTCTGCTGTTGGCTTGCGGTTCGGTCTGCGAGGGTCGAGCAGGCGTCGGGGTACGTGCTGGACTCTGTGATTTTTGGTCGCCACTAAATCAAATTTGTTTAGCATTTTGCCACTCAATAACTCAAGCTAACGTGCCAATCAGGTCACGGCTGGAGATTCCAAACCGTGTCGTTGTAGCTGCAACCGCTGTAATGGGATGAGAGAAGATGTATGCGCGCTCGTATGTCGAAAAGTTGAGAGTTTCGTTCGAAAAGGGGGACATGTCCGGGCTGTTTCCGTTCAGTTCAGAGCGGAAGAAACCCAGAAAATGGTCCAACCAACCTTCGTGTTTTCTCATCCACCCTCTTGCCCTCGTAGAACTCGACACTGACCATCCTGTACCCCGTCGTCCCACCAACACTCCCACCAGCGACTTCGCCTTCATAGTAATGATAAACCAACCAGTTCTCGATCAATGCGGACTTGACTTCGCATCCTTTTAAGGTTGCCTTGACTTCAGTTCTGTAGATTACGCTGCCTTTGGCACTGTCGACCACATACAGGCCGCATGTCGCTGTTGCAGGTGACGAAGTTAGGACGGTGAACATGCGCGGGTTGAGGTACTTGTAGAGCGTCGTTCTGTTGCCCAGGACCTTGCCGAATGAGGCAACAGGACCCCGGACGGCGGGTGGTTGGAGGGAGATTACATCCTCGCCTAGTGGAAGAGTAAGGGACCAAGTAGGGTGAGCAACTGGTTTACGATGGCCTTCTTCAGCAGGAGAGAGGGCAATTTTGTGGCCCATTACACGCCTGACGCCCGAGTTGGATGTTCGTAATGGAAAAGAGAGGGCAAGTGAGATTTTGGTGAAAGTCCGTTGTGTCTCGGGAGAGTCTGGGTAGAGATAAACCTGGACGAACGGATTGGCTTAGTGGGAATGAGAGGGTGCAAATGAGGCCAAGGCGGGCAAACCTGCAGGAACTCGTCGAACAGAACGACAACCTTCCTATCGTCGTGGTTCAAAAGGTACGCTTCAACAAGTGGTCCTTGGATGATATCCTGTCCCTCAAGCATCGAATCTGCCCTCGATATTCCAGTAACGTCTATTCCAGTCAGTGCATTCACATGGAACACAACCGTATCCACGAGCGTCTATTAACCCACATCAGTACCATGTCCAGTGTAGAATTCAAACGAAAAGAGACTGACGTTATCGGCCCTCCTCTGTCCGACAACTACAACCTCTGGGTCACCTCCATCGCTGACCGTCCGTACTGCAAACATCTTCAACGGATGGAACCGTCCGCCAATTTCGCCTGCCCATCCAAGGCCAAGTAACCGGCTCCATACGATCTCGCCTGACGACGAGTCAAGAGCAAAGATTTTGCCGTACATGGTGGCAGCGACGATAACCTGTCGGAAGCCAAAGGTATCTCGAGATAACCCTTCAGACGCATTGAACCTTGGTGAGGCTGAGACAGGTGAGGCATATGATCCTGTGGCGAAGCGTTTGGCGAAGTTGACCAGGTATCTAGGGAAATCCTACAAGAAGAGCTTGTCAGAATGTGGCTGGTATCGATATCGCCAGGAGAAGAACTACCTGGGCATCGGCGATCTGACGGGACAAACGAGCGAAGAACCCTTCGGAGGATGGATCGGCTGCACCAGATTCACTGGCAAACTTTTCTGGGATTTCCACGACCTCAGCAACCGCAATACTCGCTAAAGACTCTTCCCTGGTCCACTTGAGTTTGCTTTGTTCCCAAAGTTGGACGGCACCGGTGCTGGTGGTTATCAGCAGACGCGTGTTAACGGTCAGTTCGGAGGGGTTCGAGGCATCTAGGATAGCCTAATAGACAAAGTCAGCCTGTCATCTTTCTTGCTCATGACGGGAGGGGCATACATGTGCGACGATTCCGTGACTTTTGGTGTCAAATGGGAAGTAAAAACCACTTAAGACGCCTTGCCCTGAGAGAAGATGTCCCGCGAATACATCGGCAGCTCCTTTCTACAGATAAAATTGAAGAATGGGAACATAAAGAGGCAAAATGTATGCACCTCCATCATATGGGACCAGTAGACGCGGCCAGCGTAGGTCTGACCTAGCGCGTCGACGGCACCTGCATATATCGAGTCGCTGTTTGCCGCTGAAGTAGCCTTCTCGTCCAATGATGAGTTCTGCAAAACCCATTACGCAAAAAAAGAAAACGCTTACGGAATCCTCAAACTCCCAAACAGCCTTCGCGTATCCTACGTCCCCATCAAGCCTCAACACAAAACTCGATCCATCCTGCCTCACAACAACCGCCTGACCGTGCTGCTCTAAGCCCAATTCAATGATGCTCGCGTAGTTCGCGCCTTTGATGGGCTTTGCCTTCTCTTTCAGGTTGGGCGACAGTCCAACGTATCGTAACGCCCCTTGTTCTAGCCACAGCGCTACTGGTTTGGCAAGGTCTGGCTGCGTGAGGACGGTGAATTGTGTCAGAGGGTCGACGATGCTTGAGGCAATGTTGGATGAAGTTATGACTTCGCCTGTGGCGGGTGAGAGTGAGGTAACGTGCAACGTGTAGGATGCGAAAGATTTGGCGAGGCCGACCGCATAGATAGCAGTTGGTGTGAGTACGAGTTTGGAGTGAAGGACAAGAGAGCTAGAGAATGGTCATCGACTGAAAAGTATTAAAACCCAGCAAACACGAACCTTTGATCGGCAGACGTCCAAGCCCACTTCGTCTCGCCTGTAATTCCGTCGATGCAGGTGATCGTACAGCCGTTGCTGAGAACGTATAGGTCCGTTGAGTCTGGAGAGAAAACGATGTGTTTGCCCATGAAGACAGGTTCCGAAAGTGCACCGGCTTCTGGGGCGTGCAGCCGTTTCTCGACAATGAGTTGGCCATTGAGACTATCGAAAGTTCGAAGAGTTGAGCCCCCAGGTCCTGACAGCGTTGCGACCACAGCTAGAGAGTATCCACGACTTAGCTGCCAGCTACGTCTTTCCCGAGGTACATCAACACACCACTTGTATTTCTGAAATACCCAGCTATCCGGTCTTCAGGATCGAATATGTACCTCCAAACTGTTTAATGCATATGCTATTCAGCCATAAGGAAGAAAATCGCAGGAAATAGCCAACTCACGAACAGACCCGTCATCTGGCTCAAGTGCAGCCAACACATTGCTGGCTGTAACAGCTAGAATTACAGTCTTGTCTCCTTCTCTATGAAATGAGGGCGAAGTCGCTATCGAGCCTGAAAGTGGCACGCCGATGAGCTTCTTGTGCCAGTCGACGACACCAACGTCGGATTCATGTAGCGCCCAGGTTCCGGAGATACACAGCAACAGCAACGCGACTGCTTTCGTTAAGAGCCTCATTATGTTGAGGACTCTGCAGTCGTAGAATTTGGCGAAGCCGTAGTAGTGTTGGTGAACTTGATGTGGTGCTTGTCACTGCCTGACGCGTTGACGAAAGCTTTCCCACGGGCTTTATCTACGCTTGCTTTCTCCGTTCATCATCCCCTGCCTGCTTTTTTCTAAGGTCCTGCCCCTGCTTACAGACCCTTATATTTCCCCCTTTCCACCATGACAGCAGAATATGACGCCGACCGATGGATAGAGATGCTGCGGACTTGCCAACATCTCCCTGAGGCGGATATGAAGAAGCTCTGTGACCGCGTGCGCAACATCCTGCTCGAAGAATCCAACATCCAACCTGTCTCAAGTCCTGTAACTATCTGTGGTGACATACACGGGCAATTTTGGGACCTGCTGGAGCTCCTAAGGAAGGGTGGCGAGGTGCCAGAAACGAGCTATATCTTCATGGCACGTATGTTGTTCTGGTGGTCGTCGGATACGAGGGGCGGCTTATCACGGAGCTGCAGGGTGACTTTGTGGATCGGGGGCACTACAGTCTGGAGACTGTCTCGCTTCTCTTGGCTCTGAAAGCTAGGTGCGTACCTCGGATCGCCTTCTCTTGGTTCATTCATCTGATTCGTTCTGTATGCATAGATACCCTAGTAGAGTGACACTTCTCCGCGGAAACCACGAAAGCAGACAAATTACGCAAGTGTACGGCTTTTATGGTGCGCATACTCTGCGAGTCCTGAAACCCCTGGAAATTCATGTCCGCTCAAGATGAATGCCAACAAAAATACGGCAGTGCGACTGTATGGAAGACATGTTGTGGAGTGTTCGATTTCCTCAATCTTGCGGCGGTGGGGGTACCCATTGATTTTGACCGGAGTGTCCTACTAAACCTTATCCTGGGTAGATCATCGACGGGACGACATTATGCGTGCACGGGGGACTCTCACCGGATATCCGAACGCTCGACTCGATACGAACGTTATCGCGAGCTCAAGAGATTCCTCATGAAGGAGCCTTCTGTGGTGCGGACAACTTCATTCGCCGCCGGATGTGCTGCGATCTGACAATCCAGTCTCCAGACCTCATGTGGTCAGACCCAGACGATATAGAGAACTGGGCCGTGAGTCCTCGTGGCGCAGGGTGGTTATTTGGTGGCAGCGTCGTAAAAGAGGTTCGTTCAACAAGCCTCTGCTTCCTGGCCCAAGACCTTACAATCCTTCAGTTCAACCATGTCAATTCCCTAACTCTCATTGCGCGTGCCCATCAGCTTGTGCAAGAAGGATATAAATACATGTTCGACGAACAACTTGTGACCGTCTGGTCGGCACCGAACTACTGCTACCGCTGCGGAAACATGGCGTCTATCATGACACTGCATGAGGATGGGGCAAAGAGTTTTACTGTCTACGACGCTGCCCCGGAAAACGAGAGGGACAAGGCCCAGGGAAGGAGAATGGTAAGCACATTGCGTTCATTCAGATCTTGCATGGGTGTGCTAATTGCTCCAATTTCTCCTCCTTGATCAGAGCAATATGCCATATTTCGTGTAACGAACATGTTTGAACCACTTAGTTTTTTGGCACCTAATCTCACCAAACCGTGTTGAAAAATTTTGGCGCCGTCTCATTGCAAGACCTCGAGACGTCTAGCCTAGCGTCTTCATTCTCTATCGGAACTCTAGTTGCTCAAGGGTTGCATTTATCTGCAGTATGTCCCAGCGTCGGAGTCCGCCTACTTCTCACCTTCATCAAACATGTGCATGAACCACTGTCGTCAACACCTCAGGCGATTTACAAGCACAGGCTTCATTGCAGCACCATGCACAAGCATGTACTGCTTTCGCTCTTTACCGTGGCTGACTTCGGTTCCGAGGAAGTCTATATCATGGATGATTGAACAAAGGCGCTTGATAGGAGAACGCAGTCGGAATTGTACTATTTGGAATCCCACTCACACCAACCTCTGCTTATCATTGTGCAAAAGTCCACTCAGACTCAAACCGTGAAGTGAGTAACAAGGA
This sequence comes from Agrocybe chaxingu, assembly GCA_027627235.1. Lineage (NCBI taxonomy): Eukaryota > Fungi > Basidiomycota > Agaricomycetes > Agaricales > Agrocybaceae > Agrocybe > Agrocybe chaxingu. The sequence continues at coordinate 5,574 of JANKHO010000455.1, read as the reverse complement.
CTGATCCCAGAGAGGATGAGACCTGCAAACCAGGAATGTTGCGACTTTTCGAACAAGCCCCGGCCATTCGTCTGACTTTAGGGCCAACGCTTCAACTCAAAACACTGGCCTGGAGACTGAACATTCCAATTTTCTGTCATTGTACGAAACGGATGCCAACAATTTTGCTTTATTCGTGCATTTCGCTCAATTGGATATTTTGCAACCGGATCCCAGGAGGCCCTGTTCGTGCGCTATCCGGGAGGCTCAAGACATAGGTGTACAAGAGCCGCATATGTGTACAAGAGTCAAAATTGTTCTGTACAAGGCCTGGGTTGACGTTTATTACTTACAATGACTGATACAATAGACGCTCGCAATTGTAGCAAATTTCCTTACCCTTGAATGACTTAAATAACAACGCCCTCCGCGCATCTGGCCATTTATAAATCAGTTACAGATTCATGCTTGGAGCTCCCGACAAAACATTCACTATGGGTCGCCCAAGCCAAAACGACTGGCATACATTTCTGGAGAAGCTCGTTAAACGGAGGGGTCAGCACTTTCTAGAGTCAAGCAGAAAGGATCTAACACCTGAGACTCGCAAGCGATTTCTACTCTCTGCAGGTGGGGCATAATAACCTTCCTTGATCGGCCAGAAGCTGAACAGTATCACAGATTCTATTGAAAGTCGTCCAGGTGCTTCATTGGATGAGGCCGTCCCCATAATCCGGAAGCGGAAGCGAGATGATCCCTACATTCATCAGCGAGCGGAAGACAGGCGATCGCGGTTGCAGTCCGACTTCCATACCCAATCAACCCTAAGGATGGGTCCACCCTTACCTCCCGGCAATCTAATAGACCGGGGAACGTCACCCCGATTTCAGCAGGCGGAAAAGGAAGCGCCTGTTAGGCGACAGACGCCCGAAGACAGCAACGAAGCATCACTTCCGTCTCCTGCTGCCCTGCCAATTCCTAATCCCTATAAGCTTAAAAACGAATTCGATGAGCACGCGGATGGCTTAGACCATCAAGATCATCAAAATTTGAACGACATGCAAAGAAATGACCGAAGCCGTCGTGGAGAGTTGACTGCACAATCAAATGACTCAGATCCAGAATATTTGCCCGGCAAATTGCCCAGGAAGCGAATAAAGCCACATCTAGGAAAGAACAACAAAAGGGCGAAAATGAACGATGGATTGACGCTTTCCGATTACGCACCTACAATCGTGAAGGCAAGGCGTGCAGTATGCCCAAACAAGTGTGGCAGGACATTCAGCCGTGATCACGACGCTAGACGACATGCTAGAACCGCATGCGAGGGCAGAAAGAAGGAAGCCGCTACATATTTCTGTGACCCACCCTGTCAACGCTCATTCCAACGGTACGCCAATTCTTGAGATGTTTATTTATGTGGCTGAATCACGCAACAGCATGGATACTCTACAAAGACATCGAAGTACTGCTCACAGGCTCCCGTGAAGGAGCAGAAAGGTGCGCACGCACTTTTCTGCCCTTCCTACCTTAATTTCAAATGTGTGTTGTTTTTCTTGTGGTTGACGGAACAAGGCACGCTGATGCATATCCTATATTTAGTAACACCCGATGGACCCACAATTGCCCACATGGTTCCCAGCAACTTCAGCCATTCAGGGATCGAAATAAGGGGAAAACAGCACAACAAACCAAACAGCGTCAATATGACTCCTCTAAAAATACAGGGTATATATGTTTCCCTTGTCTGGCATAACTGTTAACCACCGTCCTCCATATCCACTTCGCATTTCACTCACCTGGCCGATGACTCTCCACCTTCGATCGACCAACCCACACGCATTACCTCACGAACGACCCTGTCAATTTACGACACCCCCCGAATAGGTTCAGCCTAACTGGAGACGCCACAGCATCAGAATCCCGACCCTTTCTACTCTCGCCAGCAAGATTCTCCGAAGACGATGGGCACGATGACGACGACGACGAGTCGGAGGTAGAAGATATATGCTACCCGTCTCCATTCTCCGGAACCTACGACGGTCATGCACCGGACGCCACCTCCACTGCAAACCATTCCATCAATAATATGGAATTTCCAGGCCCTCGGAAGAATGATGGCGAGGCGTCTGCTGTAGGAGCGGCGCTCCCTGAACCGACGATTCTAATCGATGAGTGGAGGGACCCACAATTCCTTCTCCTTCCAGAAGCAGATGAGAAGCATACTGCTGGAGAGATTTCAGGGTTGTCGTTGATGGAGAATGGGGATGACGACTTAGATATCTACTGCACGCCGAGCCCTCCACCGCTGCCTATGCAGTCCAAAAACAACACCCACTCTCCGACGGTGAAGCAAGAGAATGTGAGCGAGGTAGACATCCCCGACATCTTGCGATCTCTAGCTGTAGGAAATTCCCGCCACGGCTCAGCCGGGACGCCTGATGCACTGACCCCCATGACATGGAAGCCGGAGACCGCAGAGGAGATTCGTAGGCTTGGTCGTTTTCCTCGTATGCCATCTCCTCTCTCGTTCACAACACATTTCTCTCAAGCTTATTCTACAGCATTGCCGAAGGAACCCGACGATGTCGATGGCCGGCAGCCTGCGGTGCCGCTGGTGGGAGCCAGCTTAGCTGAAAGTGCATCTGAATTCTCGCTCGAAAATACAAGGGACACAATTGACGAGAAAGATTTATTGTGGCACCCAGAAGGTGTATCCCAGAGGCGCTTAAATCAGAGGGTTTGGGTCGAGATTGTCCGCCCAAGAAAGAAAGGCAAAATCGAGCCGACTGAGGTGATAGTCATAGATTCGGACTCGGAGACTGGTGAGCACTCTACCCGAGGTCATAGTCCAGCCGAAGTAACAAATCGGTTAGATACCGTGGTTGGGGACCGTTTGAACAGCATTACCGCCGGTCATTCCTCTCCGAGGCGCCGGAAATCTATTAAGCGCCCAAAGCGGGCGCCATCAAAATTGCCAAGAAGGAAAAACACCGCAGTCGAAGGGAAATCCAAGAAAAAAAGTCTCTGCACCAGAACGTCTTCAACTTTTCCCGCCGCTAGGAAATCACTTGTGGAATCTCTCGACGGTCTGCCTCCCTCCGCTGTCGAGCCTGAGGCCAACACTTCAAGGTCGCAGAAAGGCCCCAGGCGGCAAGCCCCTCGACAGCTCTCTGCGTCGACGGTTATTGACTTGACGTCTGATCGAGAACAGTCTCCGGAGGGTATTTCCGACTCAGGGAACGAGGGCTCTGAGTATATTCCCAACGAGGAGGAGTCTGAATCGGAGGACTCGGAAGTTGAAGTCCTCGTGGAACCTAGGCCCTTTCCGATGTCCCTTACCCCTCCTCCCAGAGTTCTAGAATCACCAAAGCACGTTAACCGGCCTCTTCCTGGACAGACCAAGGAAGCTAGTCCCCATCGCTTTATCTCAAATCACAAAGCATCGTTTTGGAACGTTATCGATTATCAGGTCTGAAGACGGAAGACATTAAGGATATATTGGACGGTTTGGGCAGTGATGAAGAACATGTCGAATCTTTCGTATACTAGAGTAGACAAGGGGATACAAGAGAAGCGTTTTGCACCATTCTTCCTCTCCTCATTAAATAAACGGGAAGGGGGAAAGCGGGAATGTGGCGTCTTCCAAACGCTCAGTCACCTGCCCATAATTCCGCTAGAAGGAATCGTAAAAATAGACAAATATGCACCACGCCGCGGGTGATACTCCTGGCGAGCTGTTAGTCTCCTACGGTGGTTTTGGACTCCATCCGGAGTGGTATTTAGGGCGTCAGTGATGAATAACCGGTGTAACATGATAAAGATATTTTTAGCTCCATGCCGATAACGTCCAACTCGACCAGACGGAATTGAGGCTTCAAGGCAATTTGCTTATGCTGGTACAACCCACCATCCGGTTGGAATGAATTACGGAACCGAAGCTCGCAGGACTGTATTTGACAATCTCCTGCGCCTTATGAAAGCTTGCTGTGGTCTAATAATACGAACTCCATAAATAACATCGAACCATCTGGAGATCATCTGGCAGCCGAAGCACGAAGGACATTAGCGGCGCATGACCCGCGCCTATGTCGAATATTATTGTCGTAATCCATTCGAATCTCACAATGAACGACGACATCCGACAAATCCCGCTCACGCGCCGCAGGAAAGCCCGCCGAAATATCGTCCTACTTATGACACCGGGAAATGTCATCAAACCGCGAAGGTAATGCAAATGTGTGTTGTAATCGGTGCTACCAGATGCCAATTGGCAGCGACCTTAAAGTCACCCATAGAAAAAAGTTGCAATAAAAGCTTCGTTAACTCGTAGCCATGAAAGTAGACGTTATACAGTAGGAATCAATAGAGTAGAACTTTCATCGATAGCAGTGTCGTGAATTCGATCGTAACAAACGGCCCTTCATACAAGGACAATTTCACGTCAACGTAGCACAGAGAAAAAACCATCTAAGAAGCCCAAGCCTTCCGCTTTTACACCTGTGCAGGAGGAGAGAGGGCAACCAACCTGTTAATACAAAGTCCAAAAGTACACTGAACCCTCTCGTTCTCCCTGAGGGCCTTCGAGGCACATCAACTTGAGTCCTCTGACCCTCGGCTCCCTACGCTGGCTTTTCGGTTGATATCGAGCCCACCCGTCGAGCTATGCTCCGGAACCACCACCACCTCCGCAACGCCTACCTCAAGGTGCGGTAGTGGTTTTTCTCCATCCTTCTCCCGTGCAGCTGACTGGATTCGCGGTGTCGCCTCCAAAGGATGTGATGGTGTGGGTGTCGGATGCGACCCAGCTGAAGAAGAGGGCCGTGAAGACGAGGCTTGCGACGCAGATCGTGAAGGCATAGCGATCAGCACCGCAACGCGCATCGCCGGTGGCATATCACCGCGTTCCGGAAGCTCCGTCATCGGTATGTCCGCTGTTGACCTGTTGCCCTGCCCGATGCTCGACGGTGTTCTCGAGTTCAGCCCTATTCGCTGACCCGCGACGACGGGCGCAGGTAGGGGTGATGTCTGCACGGGCGTTGGGTTGAACGCTTGGGCTACACGAGAGAAGATCCTGCGCGACCGTTCTCTTGCAGTCAACCGGAGTGGGAGTTCGTTGGCAAGCGATGCCGTCGTTGGAAGTGGGATCGGCGTCGCTGGAGGCGGGGAGTCGCTTTCTGGACCAACATATGCGGCAGAAAAGGGTCTGATGGCGTCCCACTCGACGGTGCTGGAATCTGCCCTCCAAGCATTGCTGATCTTCTCGCTACCTGCTCCTCCGGCACTGTAGAACGCCCCGTCTTTGCCGTACCCCACGAGCCCACCGTCTTTCCCTATGTACGCATCCCACAGAATGGGCTTCTTGCTGAGGTCGACTCGGGGCGATCGGGACGTATTGGCGGGCGCTGGCGGGACCCAGGTACCATTCCGGATCGCCTCTTCAACCATCTGTCGGTGCCGTCGTCGGAGGACATAGGAACGGGCGACAATAGCAGCAGAGACAGATAACAGAAGCACTAGTGTGGCTAGGAAGGTGTATACTGGGGGAATGCGTTAGGGGTGTGGTGCGGGCGAGTCGGGAGACAAGCACGCACGATA
>JANKHO010000454.1:0-22881 GCA_027627235.1 Agrocybe chaxingu | reverse complement strand
GTCAATTCTTGTCCGTTTGCAATAAAATTATATGCGTTGGACTCGCATTGAAATTGCGCGTCGATTGGTGCATGATATGTGGGGGGAATATGGTGGTAGGCTGAGGCATTTCGTCCATGCTCATTTTGCAGCCCCTCGATGAAGTGGCCACAAAATCCTGCACTTTCGTCTCCCATCTTCGCATAATTTGCATCTATAGAGGACTGTTACACATAGTATACACTATGGAATTACAAAATCCTTAATGTGTGGAGGATAGCATCCCCAAATTGTGAGGGCTTCCCCAGTGGTTTCATCTGGACCTGGGATGGCCTGGAACTTGACTTCCTTCAAGAAACGGATGAAGTATTCAATATATGGGCAATACCTTGATGTGAATACACCGTATCTACGACCAACTGGGCCAAGCAGCTGCCTTTGGACATGGTGGAGATTGTGTGCCAGTGTTCAAGTGCCCGATGGAAGGTCCACTTGGTTTTGTCCTTTTTTTGTCCCAACTGAACAGGAGATACTATGTAACAGTGTGGCTCGAGTGAATATATAATGGTTCATGGAAAGGGAGAGGTTTCTGGGTTGGAATATGGATATCTAAGTACATTGGTGGTGATGTGGCCCAACTAACTTCACCCCAGCGTATCAAGCCCTGCTCTGTTTCCTTGACATTTCAATGTACATAGATTCTAATTATGACGCAGCTCCTCTTAAGGGGGAATTAAGGCAGGAGGAGAGCTCTAGGAAAGCATACATCTGCCAACTCGTCAAAAACCTCCTCAGGACGATGTTGTTCTCATTCCTACATCCTACCATAAATTTTTTGGCACTGTTCAACGCAGAATTTCAATGCGAGTCCAACGCATATAATTTTATTGCAAACGGACAAGAATTGACAAAGTTATCTTACGAATGGCCCGCGACCCCCACTCGAACCATCAGTTTGACCCGTTTTGGAAAAAAACGACCCGCGCCCTATGTTCCGCGAATGGCTGTAAAATGCTCGTAGACATACCGAACGCTGCAAGGTCATCGACATCGATGGACAATTTGGATTGTACTTATTAGACAAACAGCTCACTCCTAGGTATTCCTAAAGCTTCAACATCTTCAACAGAGATCATGGGCATCATACAACGGCGGCGAGTATACGGCAGTGCAAGGGCGTTTGGAGAAAGGCACTGGGTGTGACAAACATACGGCCATAACGCGTACACAAATGTCAACGACGAAGCACGTTCTCACGCGTCGGGGTTTGGTTGATCAACGACGTCCACAAAGTTCGCACTTTGATTCCGAGCACCAACTCCGAGAAAATGGCGCCGGCATCGTCGTCGAAACAGAAATCCAAGGAAGAGGTCGTTGAAGAACTCCGCGAGTCTATCGGCGCAATCTTCGAGCAAGCGCAACTGTCGGTCGCAAACCACAAGAAGAATTGCGTCGCGTTGTCCAAGATCCATACCAAGGTTGCGGCAATTACTCGTAGCACAAAAGATGGAGGGACACAACTTATGGGAGAACGGGCGTTCCAGGAGGTGTTCATCGATATGGTGAATAGGGTATTGGTCGTGAGGAAAGGAGTTGCGAACGCGGATCGGGTGGTCAAATATGTTGGCTCATTTGTGAAATTTATCAACGAGAAAGGTACGTAACTCGAATGTTAGTACTAGAGGGTTATTAATTGCTGGTGTAGCGATAGAGACGAAGGCGAAAACTGCGTCTTCCTCTTCCATTTCTGTGGGCCACGGTGAAGATGAAGTTGAAGAAACACCAACCAGTCGCTTCGTTTCGAAACTCTTAAATTGGTTCGTTCAAGGCTTTGGGGCGAAGAACAAGATCGTCCGATATCGTTGTATACAAGCGGTTTCGGAGATGATCTCTCACCTCGGCGAAATAGAGTGCGTCTGTCTTCTTTTTGTGGCTGCTTACTATAACATGCGTTCGTCTTTGCCAGTGAAGATACCTACACAGAGCTGCGAGATGCACTCATTAATCGCATGAATGACAAGGAATCTCTCATTCGCGCTCAGTCCGTCATGGCTCTCTCAAAACTCGTTGGAAGCGAAGAACCTGACGAGATCGAGCAAGGAGAACAAACCATCCTCCAAACTCTTCTCGAGGCTATATCAGCTGATCCAGCAGGGTACGTGCCTGTCTGTCTTGTCTGTGGCTCAATTAATTTCTTTCACAGAGAAGTTCGACGCGCTGCCCTCCTCAACGTCCCACTCATCCCCTCAACCATCGATGGCATCCTCAGCCGCACGCGAGACGTCGACGCCATAACGCGGAAACTGGTCTATTCCAACGTTCTCCTCCCCAAGTTGAAGCATCCCCGCCAATTGACCATCGCCCACCGCGAACAGATCGTCAAGGATGGCCTTGGGGACCGCGAGCCCACCGTACGGGTGGCAGCCGGCAAACTCGTGACGTCGTGGTTCGACACTATCCTTGCTGAGGAAGAGCATGAGAGCACGAAAGGCTGGGAAGGAGATGATGGTGGCGCGATGAAGGGTCTCATTCGGTTCCTTGGCTTGTTTGACGCGGTTGGTCCTGGCGAGGCCGTCGCGGTCGACGCGATCCTATCTGTGTTTACAACGCGGCCGGAGGTGCCTGATGTGTTCGTCTTTCCGGACGAGTATTGGAAGGACCTGACGCCCGAATCGGTTCTTCTCGCTCGTATATTCGTCGATCATGCTGTCAGCTCGAAGAACGAGGCCAGGCTGGAGACTGCGTCGTTACCTGTGGTCACTGCCTTTGCATTCCATGTCCAGGAGGCGTACAACAGCATCCTTCAGGTGCTGCAAGAGCAAGAGACGGCAAACTTTCTCCGGGCAGGGCGGGACGCGCGGGAAGACGAAGAAGAGCGGGATGAAGAATTGGAAGAGGAGTTGGCGAAGTGCGAGGTTGTGATGAGCGAGCTTTTAAAGTTGGCTCTGAAATTGGATTATGGAGATGAAATCGGAAGAAGGAAGGTTTTCTCGGTTGTCAGTGAGTGCCCTGCTTCCGGTCAACGCATCTTTCCTGTGCTAACTCTTCGGACGATAGAGGATATGCTTGCACACCCTCAACTTCCTCCTGGCCTAATCGAGCGATGCTTAGATGTTCTGAAGGAAATTATGCCCTCAGAACGTGATCTTATTCGCCTCATCGTTGAGATAGTTGTTGAACTTCGAGAAGGAGACGAAGAGGCTGAAGTGGCCGATGAGCTTCCGGTTTGTGTCCTTCAGTCGTTTCGTGAATATGGCATACTTACGGCGCTGCAATCAGATCGACGACGGCCAGTCGGATGTCTCTCAAACGACGATCCGCAGGGACAAATCTTCTCGCAAGCAGAAAGCCCCTCAGGAACTGTCACCCGAACAGCGCATGGAGGCGGACGTGACGGACGTGCGTTGTCTCATGCTTTGCATTGCTATGCTCGAACGTGTCAACGGCGTATGTGTCACCTTAAAATCCAGCGTTTACTTTTACCTGACTGCATATGGTTCCTAAGACATTTGAAGATAATTCCACGCTTGAAGGTATCCTCGGCGACCTCATCATCCCGTCCGTGAAGAGGAAGGAACTCGCAATGCGCGAAAAGGCTCTTGTTAGCCTGGGTCTTTGCTGTCTCATTGCTAAGGTGTGCTGTCCTCGCCCTCCTTTATGCGACAAATGCTGAAGCTTTTGACAGAGCATGGCTTTGAACTCATTCCAGCTCTTTTTGAGTCAGGCACAGAATGCACCGCCGGAGCTCAAGGTCCAGGTGCTGAGGATCATTATGGATTTGCTCATCATGTACGACCATGAGTTCTTTGGTCGATCCGAGGATACGGTAGGCAGTGAACAAGCATCTGTCTTTGGTCCAGTTTAACATTATCTCGTAGGCCAAGCAAATAATCGACTTCCTTCTTCAACTTCTCGAAGGTGAAGAGTCTGCTGAGGCTCAGGCCGTGTTGACTACAGGCTTCTGCAAGCTCTTGCTGTCAGGTATCGTAAATGAGCCCAAGGTGCGTGTCGATCGACATGCTATGCTGCTTCAACTCTAAAAGAACTACAAGGTCCTCGTCTGTCTCGCGCTACTATACATCTCGCCTACAACTGCCAACAACCAAGAGCTCCGCCAATGCCTCTCATACTTCTTCCCCGTCTATTCGTACTCATCGGCGGCCAATCAGTGTCGGATAGCATCTGTGTGTTCCTTTTGCTTCTCTCTGTTTCTTTATCGAACCTCCACTGTAGATCTTCATGTCGACTTTCGACCTTGCTGTCCGGTTGCACGAAGACCTCGACGACGATCAGGAGATGATCACCCCTCATCAATTTGGGCTCCTGATGGTCGATTGGACTAACCCGCTCAAGGCTGCAGAGGTGTCAGTGCTGTTCATTTTACTATTTGCACGAGCATTAACGGTGTCTCTCTCTAGTGCCGTCGACAAAACTCCTTGTCAAGCACATGTTAGCCTCGCTGTCGAGATACTGGTTGCCCTGTACGATTCCGATCGTACCGTCGAAGAACAGAAGATCTTGTGCCAGCTCCTCGGCCAGCTTCATATAGAGGCGGGTTCGGAACACCGGTCTATCCACAAGCTCAACATACTCATCGCACATCATGAAGAGGTAACTTTACTGTTGTATTTGCCCAAATTTATGAACATATCAGTAACGATAAACACCTAGCAATGCCCTTTCGAGAACTCGGCAAATGAGAAGCTCTTCGAACGCTTCAAGACCAAGTTTTCGACCCTCTTCGAGAAGGAGTTAAAGGAGATCAACCCACAAGAATACTTAGATGACGAATTTCGCGATATCTACCAGAAGATGGGTGTTGATGTTCCGGAGGAGGGTGAAGATGGTCAAGTTCGTCGTCGGTCGCGTGCCAAGGCTCAAGGCAAGGGAAAGCGGAAGACATGGAGTCATGAGGACGAAGAGGACGAAGAGGACGAGGAGGAGGAGGAAGAGGAAGAGGAAGAAGCTACAGAGGAGAATGAGGAGGAGATGCATCAAGGAGAGGAGCAGGCGGAGGAGCAACCAACTGGAGGGAGGCACGAATCTGCCACTGATGTCCAATCCGACGTCGAGGAGGACAATAGGTTTGTTAATAATTCTCTCTTTAGATTTATGGCCCCTGACAACAATGTGTAGTGATACTGAAGTAGATCCAGAGGAGGAAGTGACCGAGGTGGAGGGTCGAGAGAAGTAAGCTTCGATTGATTACCCCTACGGCCCAGACTGACGGCTACCAGTTCTCCGACCCCGCCGCCGGTTAAACCTACGAAAAAGCCTCCTGCAACGCGAAAGGGCGGAAGAAAACCGAAAGTTGCCACGACGAAGAGTCGGAAAGCGTAAATATCGTTTGTTTTCTGGTAGTCATTTTGTCCTAACATGATGCACGTTTAAGGACAAAGCAGCAGGATTCCGAGTCCCAAGGCTCCAACGAAGAGAACGTTCCTCCTGTAATTGTCCCGGCGACACCGAAGAAGAAAGGTGTCAAGTGAGTGATGCCCAAATCATCCCATTGTCGATCTTCTGCTGACCCTTTTGAAAAGGCGGGTGCATACCCCTGGTTCCGATAATGTCAATTCTCCGGCAAACCGGAAAAGAACTCGGGTCAAGGCGCCTCTGTGAGTACTCTATTCATCTATGAGAGAATATGTCTCTGACCTGCCCACAGGAAACCAGTACCAAAGGAGGCAACGCCCGAAGAATCCGACATCGAAAGCCCTCCCAGCCCTACACCTAAAAAGGCCACTCGACAAACTCGCGCAAGAGCAGCAAATGCTCGTAAGAAAACGGCGAAAGAGCCATTACCTCCTGCGACCCAGAGTGACGAAGAGGCGGACGAAGTCGCGAGCTTGATGGCTTCGTCAGACGACTTTGGTGGGTATTCCGACTGATAACTATTTCTATCTATTGCTGGTCCAGACCTCGTATCTTACGTTGCTTTGTCGATATGTTGTTCGTGTATTTTGTATAACTATCAAAGGATGCATAGGACGTTAAATTGTCATTTACTGTTGGTGCTTAGCTTACCGCTTATGTAACGCTTGGCGTTGATCTATTCCTTCTACCAATTCCTCCAACACTCTTCCGGCTCAGTTCATGCTATTTGCTAAGGGCCTCGCGGGACCGCACCGTAATTGAGCGACAGAATATTTCTATGGGCCTATTCCTCTATGGCAGACGTAGGTGAGCCTAAGTGCAAAATCTTTCGCAAGTCCCGTGCTTATGCCACTCCTGAACTCTTAACATTCGCAGATACGGTCTTTTTCATTCCAAAACCTTCCCATTCAATGCAACACCCTGTATCTCACTTTTCAAACCTGCCTAATGAAGTCATCTCCGAGATCTTGCAGCTTTGCACCCCTCCTCCCTTCCGGCACAAACCAGACAGGCAATATACACCACCTCTTTTCCTTGGATCCATATGCCGACGATGGCGGGACGTTGCATGGAAGACGCCCCTCTCTGGAAATATGCATTTCTACTGATCAATAGGTTCCAATACTGCATACAAGTTGAACTTTTCGAGGCATGGCTTCAGAGGGCAAAAACGTGCCGCCTTTCCATTACTCTCCGATTCGAAGATTGGTTTTACTCTCAAACCCATGCGAGGGAACTGGGATCCCCATATGAGATCTTCGAGCTCATTGCAATGAAAAGTGGGCAGCTGGAGGCGATAGACCTAGTCTTTCCGGATGCGAGATGCGCCGAGATCCTAAACAACGAGAAAGAAAGTTTGTCCTCCCTCAGATTTTTGTGCATCAAGTACTTGGAAACAGGATCACCAGTCGACGTTGGGCTCATGGAAGACCAGGTGTCTCTCAAGCACCTCGTAGTCAATCTGATCAACGCCAATTTTACTTTGCCCAGATCATGTTTCAGCCTTTCTATGTTGGACCTCAAGGGCGTCGATTTAGAAATGGTTGTCGCCATTATACGGATGGCCCCAAATCTTCGCACATGTCGTCTCAAGGAGGTGAATGGGCCCGAGTCACCGATTTTTGACCCCTCTCCTGTTACTGCTCCGTCCTTGGAGTCACTCGAAGTCCGGTGGTGCTATTCTTTCTCCCTTCCCTCAATATTCGGCGAGCTCCCGAATTTATCTGAGCTCATTATACGAGGAAACTATTACCCTTGCCTTGAAGAGATCAAGAGGTTTTTTGATATGCGATCCTTGAAGCTGAAGAGGTTCCATCTCACCATCGACGAGACCATGAAGCTTGAAGGAATCAGAGGACTTCTAAACTATCACAACATCACTTTGGTTTCACTTTCTTTTCACAACCACTCCTGCCGTGCACGTTCTCTGCACGAAGAAATCCATCAAATGTTGACACCGAGGAACGGCAATCCCGATCTTCTTCCAAACCTTCAACATTATGAATACCACCCACCAAAGCAGGAGTTCTTCTCCCCCCTCTCGATGGCATGCCTCGTACACATGTTAAAGGAACGATGGGAAGCATCGAAACTGGCCGCGAAGCCAGAAAATGCTTCTCCAGCGGTATTCTCCGTCCGCTTACCCTATTTCTGTTGCACAGATATACTGGAGAGCCTTGAGACTGAGCGAGAAGAAGGCTTACGCATCGAGACTGACCTGTTCTGCAAGGGGGAGTCTTAGACGGCCTATCAGGCTTTAGTCCGACTAGTATGGGAGGAGATGCGCGACTGCCAATTTGATATCAAGTATGTCGGGATTCCCATTGAGGAGTCTGCTACAGTAAATTATGGATGTACATGATATTACAGTCCTCGACTCTTGATAGTGCGTATGGTATCTCGATGGTCGTGGTCTTCCGAATACAATGCCTCTTCGTGCAGCGGTTGATATATGCGTGCTCGGATGTGGAGCAGTGCGCGGCTAGTGAGAATCGAGTGCATACAGCGCGCCATGCTGGTGATCATCTTAAGTGTCAGCAATCTTTTTTGCAGCCGATAAATAAGAGAACTTACACGACCAAGATGAATCGATATCCGATATCAACCTGCAGCCCTGTTGGGTCACCTTATAGGAGTGTCAAACAGAAGAAGGCTTACCGATTCCAAGCGTAATAGAACGATGTTGATGACAGACATAGCTGTATCAAGAAGTTAGTCAAAATAATCCTAGTCATGTTATTCTTCGCAACCCGACTCGCCAAAGAGATAAAAATAATAGACGATCCCTGCACGACGTAAGCGCTCAATGAAGTTCACAGTCGAACCGCGGAACAGGCAAACGCACCTTCTGCGTACACCGTCGTATACAAAGCGGACTGCCCCCTGAAACGAACTGAGAGAAATTGCCCTTGGCAAGGGACGAATAGACAATGGAAATAAAAACTTACAAGTCTTGATGGCGGGTATAACCATAAGGACAAAAATGACTGCAGGGTCCTTAGTTCAGTATAATGCTCCATTGCCTTAAGAGTAAGCGCCACACACCGGTATCCCATACCATCAGAAGTATCCAACTGATGACCGTATTCGAACTAGCCTTTACGGCGAAGCAGCCGATGAATTGAGGTATCGGAGGTGTCGCATCTAAGAGGTCGACGACGATGACCAGGGGAAGGGGAACATGGAAATAGGTGCTCACACTCCAGGCTCTTAAGGATCTCGACCAGGAATGCAAGATGCGGGGCCCAACAGCCTATGAAAAGGATAGGGAGAAGGATTGTAAGAACCCGATGGCAATTCCAGACCGCCCATGCGCGGAATGTCAGAATCACTGGTTCATATGTATTAACCTCTGGGCTCAGGATGAGGGAAGACGAAAGGACGAACTCTCTGACAATGCCAGACCAATGTACATCAGCGAGCGACTTGTGGTGGTGAGGATGTGGCATGTCGAGGGACTAAGATTCGTCGCGAATATTTCTATAGCAAGGGACTTCAGGACCAGAGGAGAAAAGTACGAAAATTGTGCGTACGATGAAGTTGCAACCACACGGTGTCGATGAAAGGGAGGTACCGCTGGAGCAGATAGACAACTTTCATGGTTGTCCATTTCCCTGGCCAGACGTACTCTATTTCCATGCCTATGGTCATCAAGTAGTCCCAAACAAATATCGTGCTAGCAGCAACTTTAAAAGGTTTAGCTGCGTCAAGATAGCATGACGAAGTCGCAATTCAACTCACCATCGACCATCTAAACCACAAAAAGAATCGCGCTAAAACCATCAATAAATATACAAAGTTACTCAAATCCGCACCCTTGTTACTTCAAGGATGTGCAACCGCTCGAAAAGGAACGCGATTTGGTCTGAGCCGCCAAGGGTGCCCATGGCCACAGCAGAGAAGCTCGTACAGGGAGGCAGGAATGATAGTGAAAAGGGGAGGGTGGCGCACGCAAAAAGGCGGAAGCGCCCCTCAATTATCAAATGGGCATTTTGTACCTCCAGGTCTGTCCAGGTGGGACGAGAGACATCCGAAGCAAATAAATGAGCCAAGCACATACGCGACAGGGCACTCGGTCGACGCCCAGCGGATCAATTGCGAATATTCGTGCAGGTGTGCAGGTTTAATCAATCCGCCGGTCATCGCATCGGAAGTAATTTCGGTGTAGAGCATGGCAAGATCCCGTCGCGTTCGGCGCCCACCTAGTGGTACGAAGCATCTGAAGGCGTGCTTGTTTCTTCTTCTCTCCGTCAAGGATTCAGAGAGCTTTAAACCGCTTTTTCTGTGTGTATTAGTCAAAGGAAGCAGTACCTATCACCTCGGTGAGTATAAATTCTGGCAAAGCGATTCAGAGAAAATCAGCGGCGACAATTTAGCGACAGTGCGGCCACTCTGCCCCCTGACGAGATATCCATGGAGGACAATAACTGATAGAAGATGTCCAACTTCTGCAGATCTTGACACTTGGAGATATGCTCAGCATGAGACCATCAGAAAAGCCCCTACCGACCTCGTGTCATATCCCTGGAATTCAATCAAGATTTTGGAAGGTGGCGAGAACGCCTTCCCATTTCATTGAGTGACAGAAGCGCCAGTTGGCCCTTCTTTCCCTTCAGTGAACATTTGTGGAGGAAGGTGTGGAGGAAGCCTGGCTGACTGGTATAGACTGAACTAGCCCAGAGGTGCTTGGGCACCTATTGGGCGGCAGACAAATGGAGAGGGTGTATGGAACCTGGTATCCCCATTATGTTGTAGGAGAACAATCTCCTTACTGTTATGCAGTCAAGACGACTCTAGATCTGCTGGCAGTTAACAAGTGAATTATTTTCTTCAGGTACTTGTACCTGTTACAACTTACAGTGAGCGCCCGGGGCCTGCTTAACATTTTGGATGACATAAAGCGATATACTGAAAAGGCAGTTGATAGCCCCTAATGCCAGTCAGCTGTGATAGTGAATAGGCGACTTGAGATACTACATCGAAAGGTTTCAAGAGTCCTTGGGGGTGCAACGTCAACTTCCATAGACAAGCTGAGGAGATTCGGGACCGTGGAACGAGGATACTTAGAAGAGCAAAGGAAGGGCCAACCAATCACGCAAATCGTTTCCCACAAGTTATGTACTCACATTAGCACAGCCACGTAAATATCCTTACACCCCCTTCTGAATCGAAAGTTTTACCGCGTCAGGCTGATAGAAAGTCCAAATACGTGAGTTTTTCCTATTTTAATACCGCATAAAGTAGGCCATATTCAATGTTCTTTAGAGCTGAACGTCTGGACAATTTCTCGACTGAGAGTACGAATGACGCCTCCAACCGGCCTTGGAGAACGAATAAAGATAGAGAAGAGACCACACGCCCAACCCCCATGCGAAGTTCTTCCTAGTGAACTCATCGCCGAAATCTTTGAGCTTACCTCCAATCCGCCTCCCTTCCGCAGAACACCTGACGCCAATTTTACCTCTCCTCTGTTGCTAGGTGCAGTCTGTCGAAGATGGCGCACGATCGCATGGGGCCTCCCAACCCTCTGGAAGTACGTACATCTCGTGCTCTCGATCGAGCACTACGATACACGCGTCGATCTGTTGGAGGAATGGCTTGATCGGGCGAGGGATTGTCCGCTGCACATCGTATTTCGCGTGCCAATGAATCTTCAAGAGGAGTTTATGGAGTGGTGTGACGATGGACCATACGAAGTGTTCGACCTTTTCGCAAAAAAGCGCGTTCAATGGGAGAAACTCGACCTTGATCTCATCGCACAGGAGTGCATTGCCAGCCTCGAAGAAGGCAAAGGCGGGCTTCCCCTTCTTCAAGCAGTCACACTCAATGATTACGCCAATGAAGACCTGGACGTTGATCTGCTCAAGGACTCGCCAGCTCTTCGTCGGCTCTCTCTCAAGGGGGGCTCCCACCACCTCAGATTCTGCCACCCGCCTTCTTGTGCGGCTCTCACAGACCTTTATCTCTCGAGTCTTTCCATGGACGATACCGTTTCTCTCTTACGGGAAACAGTCAACATCAAATCCTGCTACCTCAAGTTTATCGACTCGGAGCAATACTTCGCATTCTATGATTCAGACGAAGAAAACCACCTCTTGTCGTTCCCCTTCCTCGAAACACTCGTGATCAATGCTTGCTCTTCAAACCACATGCTTAGACTTCTAGGCAAGGTTCCAAAATTGCGTGACCTCGGCATGAAAGGGACAGGATACCCAGATCTTCCTGTCCTCGATCGATTTTTCAAAGAGCACGACCGCAAACTGGACACATTCCACTTGACCACCGACACTTCTATGGAGATTGACAAGATCCGAAAAGTCCTTAGTCACCATTCCAAAACGCTCACTTCGCTTTCAATCTACCACGAACAATACGATACTGATGCCGTCCTACACGTCGCTCTGCACAAGCAGCTGCTCATGCCAATTGTCTCGCACGGAAAGCCAACCTTCCTTCCCAACTTACATCATTACGAATATCTCCCACCTGAGTGGCCGAAAGCCTCGATGGAGTGCGTTGCTCGGATGCTTCAGGCGCGTTGGAGGCTGTTTAGAGCTGCCACACAGACAGCACAGCCAAAGAATGATTTTTCAGTGCGCTTACCAGCATCGGTGCGCTTAGAAGTCAAGCAATTGCTCGCGAAGGAGATGGCGGAGGGTTTGCGTACCAATTTTGACCTCGTTTGTCCACGATGGCTTTAGGCTGCACAACGCCTTTCAACTCACCTGTAGCCACTTTGTCCTCTTTTCCTCATGAAGCATGGATCATTGTCACATCTGTACTTGCCTGCAGTTTGGATGCAGACGTTGTCCTGCCGTAGTCTTACTGCCTAATGCTCATTGCCTACTTGTTTTGGAATCGAACGCAGAGGCGACCTTCGGCCCTGCCTGTGGGCGTGATCAAGCGAGTCCTTATTTTGTGGCAAGCGGCTCAGGAAGTAACATCTATCCGTCTTTTGCATCCTGCTTGACCACGGCTTGAATTCCAGGTTATAACATCTTTGAAAATTACTTGACCTCTCGAGGGCATAATGCACGTCAATCATGAATGCGATCTGCCAACCTAAAGTTAGCCCCATGCTGCAAGGGCCTAAGACGTCTTGATCTAGTAATGTCTTTTCCTTTTCTGTGATAGAAATGTCTTTTTCTGCGACGCAACGGAGGTCAGGCTGAAAGGTAATTCTAGCGATAACTTTCACTTATGTATGCAGGCCTCTTTCCTTATCAACGCTCGTGGGTGCACCGTTTCTATGTGGGATCAGATGATGTAGTCTCAGGAGTCAGTAGGCAACGCGTGAGTCGCGTGAGGAGATGACTACGATATCGCACGGGGGTTGATATAAAGGTCTTCACAGGTTAAACGACTCCCAGAACACCTTTCTTCCCCAAGAACACTCGATGCGCAATGGTGGACTTCAACAGCCCGCTCTCTCTGTACTCCATTCCGGTGGTTTGGTTTACGAGCTTCTATCCGAACTTCTGGAAGGTATAAACTATCCATCTGGCCGCATTGTATTCTGCTAAGAATCCCCCAGTTCCTCATTATCAATAGGACAGTCGGATACAACAAGTACGTATGCCCTATGTTCTGATGACCAGGATGTTGATTTGTGCTTGAATAAGTATCCAGCCGCGAACCAACCTCAGTCGGGCGAAGGGCGCGAAGGACAGGATTTCGCCCGAGCTTTCAGGGCGTTTAGAGCGCATGGAAGGAGCCCATTTGAATGGGAACGAGGCTCTACCACTCTGGGCTGCTGCAGTGGTGTGTTCAGTATTTTGGCCTGCGAGGAAGCTAAATACTAACATTGGCTGCATATGAAAGCTCGCCGGAAACCTTGTGGGCTTGGACAACCGTTGGATGAACAACATGTCCGCCTCCTAGTGAGTCTTCCCTCCCTTTTTGTGTCTTCGAATTGAGGATGACATCTTATTCGACTCCAGTGTCGTCTTGAGATTACTCTTCAACCATCTCTACATCAACTTCAATCATATCGCAAACGGCGTCCCCCGGTAAGAGACTCTTTCAGTACGACTGTACATTTCGTTGAATTGGACACATTAGCACCGTTGTATTCTTCGTTGGACTTTGTGAGTTTATTGCTTCTTTCCTGAAGTACTACACTCACTGATATTCCATGGCCACCCTTCAGCTAGCGTTCCCCTTGAGGATTCTCTGGAAGGCGGCTGGAAAGGCGGCCTCTCGTTGACTGCGATTATGTACGCAACCTATGTAACAGATATTCTGAATGAAATCGGTTGGCATCTTTCCGGGGCTGCCAAGCTTGTAATCGATGACGAATTTGAAAGCGGACATCAAATTCGGAGTGTTACTGTTGACGCTCCGCCGGTCTCTTCCACCTCTGCAATGCCGCGACGCGTATTCTCGCGGATTCCTTTTCCCATGATGCGTCAGCGACCGTGGATGACCCTTCCAAATGCTACGTGGAAGTCCAGCCTTTTCCAAGATTGCTTGCAAAGGGTCCTTGCTGACCAGAATCCTCTTGGTCCGACCGGCGAGTAGCGCATATAAGAAGTCCTGACCAACCTCGACTGCTCCCATCCACACCTTTTCGTATTTGCCTCCAATATGGTCTCTCTGTCCGACCCGCTCTCCTTGTACGCGATTCCCGCCATGTGGAATTATCAGCTACTATCCCTACTTCAAGAGGGTGTGTCCTCCCAAATGAACTCTCCTTGAACACATTTTCATTATTTGTCCGTTTCAGTCTGTCTTCATAAAAAAAGACGAACGCTATTAACCCGTCAGTTGGTTTTGCTAGTCTACTTTTCGCCGCCTTGAATGATGGCGCGGCTCCCATTTAGCATC
Source organism: Agrocybe chaxingu (assembly GCA_027627235.1). Taxonomy (NCBI): domain Eukaryota; kingdom Fungi; phylum Basidiomycota; class Agaricomycetes; order Agaricales; family Agrocybaceae; genus Agrocybe; species Agrocybe chaxingu. The sequence goes on along the minus strand of JANKHO010000454.1, from coordinate 8,703 downwards.
GCACCACGCATGACTGCTGCCAATCTCGCGAAGAACAAAGACCTATCTCCGGAGTTTGTTGCGAAGGCCGCGCGAATGGAAGCTGCTCATCAGGTATGTCTCGTTTTACTAGCATATATTCGCCTCTTAAGTCTCATGTCATCACCCAGAATGGTCTCGAGAGCTTGCCTCTCTTTGGCCTTGCAGTGATTGCTGGTAACGTCGCCGGCCTCGACAACACGACTCTAAACATCGCGGCTGGTTCATAGTACGTCCAATCCTCGACGTTCTCTGATCTAAAATGACATTCTATCTCTCGTTTGTAGTCTTGTCACACGAATGATCTTCAATTATGTCTACTTTATTCAACAGACGAAGCGTATGGCCGCCCTCCGGTTAGTGATGTCTTCCTATTATGAAGCAAACCTTGCTGACAACCACTCATTTTATCTGAGCAGAAGTTTGACCTGGATCGCCTCTCTTAGTACGTTTCTGGCTGTATAAGAAGGATGGCTACTGAACCTGCCTTATAGCGTTCCCGTTCTATATTTTGGTCAAGTCGGCGCAGGTTCTTGGCGCTAAATCGTAGAGTTAGGGATCGAGTTGATGAGGGTCTGTCCCTTATTCCCTTTTGTTTTTATGTTTTTGCGAGTGGGCAATATAATCCGAGTCCTAGCAACAGCTTCAAAGAATTATTTGCCTGGTCCAACCAACCAACTATGCTACTTACAGTGCAAGAAACAAGACTTCGATGCCGGGAGATCAAGCCCAAACAGGCTGTCATGCAATCACAGTATCGTGTTCCCATTTTGAACGCGACGGTGATTCTTTCTCAAGAGGCGTCAACCAACTTGTTTTCGAACACGGCTCTTCCCACTCCTTCCAGATATCTTCGTGCGTTGTGTTGCTCAGCGCCCATGATAACATGCAGGGTCGTTCCCGAGCAAATATCCTCGACGTGCCGTGACTGACTGCAAAGGAAGCGTAGATAATGGGGCACGCTCAATGCTAGGTTTTCTGGCGCCATTCTTTTCTCTGGGCCTTTCAAGACCTTTGGGCGACACTACTCCCGGGATGCTTTCTCTCTCCGATCTTCTATAGCTATATGCGATACCAGCCATCAGCTATAATCCCGTCTTCTCTAGGGTATGTCTACTTTTCTCTCAGCGCGTTTGCCCAGGATGCTGATCTGTCGTGGCGCAGCCCTACTTGATTAAAGCCACCACGGGCTTCAACAAGTAACCTCAGCTCCAATCGACCTCTGAAATTCCTATGGGGCTAATACCGCCTTCAGCGTCACGCCGCGTTCGAACGTCTCTCCAGCGTTTGCAGCTCGTATCGCACGAATGCAAGGTGCTCATGTGGTGCGCTTCTCCCCGCGTCCTTATATCCCCCGACCATTTATAGTGATTTCAGAATGGCCTCGAGAACCTCCCCTTCTTTGGCCTTGCGTTCATCGCGGGCAACGTCGCTGGCCTGGATAACAAAAAAACCTTGAACGGCCCCATCTGGTCTTTAGTCCCGTTTCTATATCCTGTTCAAATCGGCCAGCGAATTTGGAGCTAAATCGCAGACCTGATACTCACTACAGGATACTAGAGACTGATCTTGTACGGTGCATGTATTTTCTTCCAAGCAATTCTTTCGGGCACGCTGGTTTTGTTTCCGTCTCCGAATTTGAAATTCCCCGCACGAATCCGAAGAACTGCTTCCTGTTTCCCCACAACCAACGACGATCAATCAACGTGACATATGGTATACGTTTCTTAGGGGTCGAGATCTGTCGAAAATTTTGGAATCTTGTGATGGCCTGCGGCTTGACCTCAGACGTCGGATAGCAACGTAGCCGTTCCGGTATAAGAGTACGTTGGTGAGGACGAAGCGAGCCCGGCTGCTCCTCGAACCCACCACCCAGAATCTCGCCCGAAGGAAAGAAGAAACAACAGGACGACAATGCCGTCCCTCGACAGCCCACTTTCGCTCTACTCCATCCCTGCGATGTGGCTCATCAGCTACTACCCCTCATTCCTCAAGGTTGTTGCCCCTCTTCCACGAAAAGGTTGCAGAGATTGACGCGTTCGGCGCACAGAATTACACCCTAGTGAGGCAGAGGGCGTTCACAAAGTGCGTTGGTTCCGTTCCTCCCGTTTGTTATGAGCGTTTTATCTGATGGCCAACACACATCGTGTAGCCTGCAACCACGAACGAACGTTGCACGGATGCAAGCGAAGAATGTTCCTGCCGACCTGGCCGCAAGGATCGCCCGTATGGAGGGAGCGCATATTGTACGCGGGGTTCTTTCGCCTCTTGAAATACATTGGACCAGCTTGCTTCCGCTCCTGTAGAACGGCCTCGAAAGTCTCCCATTCTTCGGCCTGGCGGTATTAGCAGGGAACTATGCTGGGGTTGACGACAAGACGCTGAATATCGTGTCAGGACTTTAGTACGTCGACCATGCTCTTTCGTATTTGTCTGGGGTATGCTGACGGTAACGCGCGAAGTCTTCTCTGGAGGGTCGTCTTCAACTACCTGTACTTCAACCAGACGACGCCAGGTGCGGCGGGTTTGAGGTACGTGTTGAATCGCGAAGCCACTTCTGTGCTGACTGGGAATTTCGCGTGTAGGAGTATAACCTGGTTGACCTCCCTAGGTGCGTTGTTTCTACTGCCCAGTGAGGAGAGCTGACGTCGATGATGCGTTGTAGCATTCCCGTTCTACCTTCTTATCAAGTCAGCACAGTTGTTGAGCCAGAAAAAGGATTCATAAAAGCCCCTTAAGTCATAAAAGCCCGTTAAAGGCCTTTAATTACAGTGGAAAATTATCTTACATTGAATGGATACATACGTAGGGCTACACGATCCGTTGATGGCCAAAGTTGGGTATGAGTTTCGATCATGGAATTCCTTTCCAGCGGTATAGCACGGTGCCCTGTGGAGAAAATCGATTGAATCAGAGGACAGGAAGGTACAGAGGTAGCGTACGGTGCTGTTGTCCTTCTGCACGACTTTCCGGTTGACAAGGGCGATGAGGCATTTATTCACCCGTGCTTGATTTAAATCAGGAGGGGTGATGAGGTCGGTCACTATCGTTATATGGTCAAGAGGGGAATTCGCTTCAAAGGCGAATACCTACGTTTGAGACCGGGCACGGTAGAGTACATGAGCCCTTCGATGACCATCTCCATATTTCTGCGAAGACCCTGGACCAGATGATGAGCGCCAGAAGACATAGTACAATGATGGAAGGACGTACTGGATCACTGCCTCGGAATTCGAGAGGAAGACATAAGATAATCTTCTCGATCTCCATCTACACAACGATGAGCTACCACACTAGCATTTTCCAAGCCTTTACTCACACTTCGTTCCTTCTTTTCCTTCGCCGTCAGCTTCGCTTTACCAACCTTCTTCTTCGGTATTCCTGTCGACTTATTCGAAGCGCCACCCGTAGCGTTGGTGACATTTGCCGCATATGTCGTATCTGCGTCTGTCGCTGTCGTCTTGTCTGTGGCACCGATTGCAGCAGCGATCTCTATTTCGCGAGCTTTGGCAGCGTTCTTGGCTTGCAAAGCTTCTAGCGCCGTCAGTGCATCTTCCTCTAAGAGTGTTCTCGGAGATGAAAAATCACTCGAGGTCATTGAAAGATGCGTACCTGCACGTTGCCTCGCTCTCTGGAACGAAAGTGGGGTAGGAGCCTGATACGCAACCGCGTCAACTCTCATTGCATGGTCACAGAAAGAAAATGAGGCGTGCCTGGGGCCAATCCGTCGTCAACGCGTTCATGTTCATGATATACAGCCAACTAGCGAAAGATTCGTTGAATGTGGCGAGAGAATCGCTGAGGTTCTTCATGCCAGCAATATTGGTTTGTAGGGCGTCAGTTTCGTCGAGGAGCTCCGCCATTGCTGGCTCTAGAAAGCCGAGGCCATGTGGGGCGTCTGGGTACGCGCCGGAACGCGAAAGGCGGAAGAGGGAACCCTGCGAGACGCGTCTTAAAGGCGTTCGGTGGGGAGTCTGTGCGGGAGGCATGGAAGATGAACTAGACACGTGATCCTATTGTGGAAGTCTATTGAATCTCAGCTCCGTCGGAGACTGGAGCTTAGAAATTTAATCCATCCCCCTGGCCCTTCTCCTCACTTTCTCCACTCATGATCACAATCTCCCCTCGCCAGATTTACGTCTCTACCTTATCTCTGGATAGTCCAGTTTCTACCCAATTTCGCTTGGGTTCAAGCTTGGAATCTGGATTGATGTACTTACTAACGAGAATGACACATCAATGCATAACTTTCGAATGAACGGCACAAAAGTAAGAGGACCCCTCAGTTGATCATCTGCCATACTGGAGCAGGATGTCTTGGCATACGTTTCTCATGGTGCTGCTTTCCTTACTATGGCTCGACCTGGACCTCCCCTGCTTCGAAAAGTTTATAAACACCTTCTACATTATCACCGGCAGCTCTGGCCCAGTATCGCAATGTCTTTCACCTACGTCAAGGCCTCTTGCCACTGCGGCAGAAACGTCTTTCAGATCCCATTCGAGACCTCCAAGCTTCCTCTCGCTACCGACCTCTGTCACTGTAACTCGTGCAGGCATGTCACTGGGACCATGGCCGCACAGGCCGCGCCCATGAAAGGACGCCCTCTCACAGCAGATTCCGGCCCCGAATCTCAGAAACCCGCCGACCTATCCAACCTCAGCCAGTACAATGTCAGTGCAGCCCTCACGCGCCATTTCTGCTCCACCTGTGCAGCGTACATGTTGTACGAGACGAACCACGAAGACGGTCCGTCAACTTTCAGCGTTTCGACGGGTTCGTTGGAAAGAGTGGAGGGGATCGTCAAGGTTGGCTATCACGCCTTTGTTGGAGATACCCTGGACGGCGGCATGGCTGACCATTACCGCGTTTTGGACGGAGTCGAGATCCCTCGCTATGAGGGCGATTTAGGTGGTCCCACTTTACCCTTTGGGTGGAAAGCGGAGAGTATCAGCAAGAAGACGGCCACTTCAATCGACCCCAATGATGATGAGAAGCTCGCCGCCTATTGCCACTGCAAGGCGATCTCCTTCTATCTCACTCGTGCGACGCAGGAAGCCGCGAAGGACGAAGCTGCCGTTTGGCTTGTCCCGGCCAAAGACGATGACCCGACTTCCCGCCCGCGATTCATGTCCGGCCACTGTTTCTGCACATCCTGCCGGTTAAGCAGCGGGGCTACCATACGGAGTCACGCGATCGTCCCACGGGAGAACATTATCGACTCTCGCACCTCGCTTCCCATATCCCTCGCCACGGAAAGCAAGCGTCCGGAGGGGCTGAAGAAATATGAGAGCTCTCCAGGGACGTATCGTGAGTTCTGCGGGACGTGTGGAGCGAGTGTGTTTTATTGTCCGAGCGCCCAAGGGAACGGGCATGGTTCGGTCGATACTGAAGGCGAGCCAGCTGTTATGGGCATCGGGGTGGGCTTGTTCGACGAGAACGACAGCGGTGCGAGGGCAGAACGGTGGTGCTTCTGGTCTGAGAACCTCTTTCATCCCGAGGATGCCATCGACAAGGCTGGGTTGGAGGCCGTGAAACAAGGCGTGAAAGCTGTGGGCTCGGTGGCAGCATAGAGGATGTACTTTCTGCAAAAGGCTGTTCTTGTAGCATTCAAAATAATTCGAATTTTGTACATAAAATTGAAGTCACCCAATGTATGCACGAAATGCATGTCAGGCAAAATACAGAATACCATTGTCATCCCTGGACCAGTGTCGGTCTGCTGGTTTAGCCCTAGCATTCCATTCCTCCATCACCTCTCGAGGAGCTGATGAAAAAAGCTCTCAGAATATGGTTGTAAGATAGAAAGAAAACACAACTTACGGCTACATATGTGAAAAAGGTATGATGCATACCCCAATGTTTCGAGATCTTTGGCTTTCGGGAAAGGCAAATGTTGAGCGACCAGTTCGGGCAGGGCGAACCCCGTCGATTCCCAGTGGAGAGTGAAGCTCATGAAGGACTCTGGCACGAAGCACGCCTCCCTGAAGTCCATTGTGTAAATCTGACCGTCGGCACCCACCAGGAATTTTTCCAAGTTAATGAAGGAGAAGCAGAAGATCAACTTCTCTCCAGAGAAGTCGACCCCCTTTCTGTACCTCGAAGGTGTCACTTTGCACATTCTAAGCAGCTGAGGAAAGTCTGAAGTGTTATTCCTGGCATGGAGCAAGGTACTAGTGGCATGCCTTGTTGATATCTTTCTCCAGGTGTTCAATGGAGTCGTATAATCTCCACGCCCCCGTTACGTCGTCGAAGAAGCCATGCATGCAAACCCCTCCTCCAACGGCCCCAGGGGTTGCGTCTGGGGGAACCTCAAAGTGGATCATCTTCTCCAGTTCCTTGGATACCTCTGCGGCGAGCCTGGAAAGCTGACCCTTATTGTCCTTGATCCAGTCAGTCGCGGGGACACCCTCGATATACTCATCGAGAATGTATGCCCTTCCCCTCGAGTTTTCGAAGGCGTGATAAATCTTGGGCGTTCTTGCGCCACGTTCATATGCAAATTGTTGCGCACGAGCAGATTCCATCGTCGCGGAGCTGCCAAATCTGATGCGTGCGAGAGGACGTCCAGTGGGAGGGTAGAGAAGATAGTCCGTCCGTGTTCTAACTTTGCCGCGGCTGTCCTGGCAAAAACGCAGGATTTCCTCCTTCGTGGGCTGTTCCCCAGGGAAGCCGTCGCAACGAATTTCGCCATTGCTTGACATGTCGGGAATCGTGGAAGGATGGCAGCTGAAGAGGATGAGGCAATCGTCCACCCCTATTCATGTCTGAGTGCTGACCGGCATTTGCCGTTCGTTTGTGGCGGAGTCCAATGCGAAGCGCTCATGCACGTGCCGATGACGCGAGCGCTTGTTGCCTCACATTTTCACAGATGCACATCTGCGCAACATACGCCTTATCGATACGCATACCTCGCGTCATAGTACACGGTCCATGTCTCCGGTCACCAGACCCACTAGCCAAACACCTCCAAAGTATGTAAACGCCGCACCTTCAAGTCGTGGTGAACGCATGTTCCTCCCAGCCAGCCAGCTAGGTGCCATCGACTCACCTTGACTATCCACAATGGCTCCCCAACGAGTTGCGGACGCAGCCAACATCTCCCCGTATCCTTTCGTTGTCCGTCAAGGACGCCCCGTGATAGACCCAGTGCCGGAAAATCCGGAGCCGCCGGCCAGGAGCAGCAAGAAGGCCATGGCGAGGGCGAGGCGGGCGGCAGAGAGGAATGCCCGCCAGGAAGAGGAGAGGAGGTTCAATACGGGTCCCAGGAACCTCCGCTTCCCCAATAAGGGCGGTCGTCGCTTCCGTCTCCCAGGAAGAGGGTACGAGGATCGAGGTGAGGTCTCTCGCTGCCTACCCCTGACCACTTACGATTTATAATGGTGTTATTATGGCTGCTATAATTTTTAGGAATTCCTGATTACCCTCCCCCGTCTTTCCAGGAGGCGATGACGAGCCCGCCCATGTCCGGGTGCTCCAGTACCACCTCGCTCGTCCAGCAACAGCAAGTGCCGATGGCACCTCTCGTCGTCCCAGAGCGGATCCCAGAGGTCGTCCTCGCACACACGCCAGAAGAGGCTGTGGAGTCCACTGACAATGCTGCGAGCACCAACGATACCGCAGGGTCCGATGAGAACGAATCGGACTCTGACGAGTCGATATTCATCATCGACAAAAACTCTGTCCCAGTCGCATCGACCGATCTTCCGAGAGGCGCTGCCCTGGAAGAGCGGGTGAAGATGGACTGGATCAAGCGCCGTGGAGTCGAGTTTCCCATCGCTCCTTCGCCTGAGCCTGTGCGCAAGTCCAACGACTCGAAGGAAGATAAGCTCGGCACGCGTGGGCGATCGACGACAAGGCTTCCTACTCTCAAAATCGATCCCGACCCTGTAGAGGGTGAGGACACCACGGGCGCTTCCTCGCCGACTGCCAGCGCCAAACGCCGTTTCCTTTCCTTATCCCCCCTCCGAACCATCTTCCCACCTCGCTCTCCTGTTCATCAAGACCGCGCCATGTCGGCGCATCCTTCCCCTTCCGCGTCATCTTCTCCATATTCTGGTTCTCGTATTTTCTTCCGCAGCACGACCTCCCTCGCCACTGCGTCCTTCCTACGCCTGCCGCTCTCTGGTTCAACGTTCGGTGGCAAATCAGAAGTCTCGTTAACTCGCAAGCTTTTCAGCCACAAAGGAAAGGAACGCGCGAAGTATCCGAGTTATAACGAGCCATGGGAGGTGGTGGATGAGAGCGAGTGTGACGACGCCGACGAAGAAGACATTAGACGCCGTCCAAGTCTTATGGCTGCCGTCGAGGCCATTTCCTCGAACACCTCAACTACATCGGCGAGCCCTGGGACCTCCCCCACGAGGTGCCAAAGCTTTACCTTCGGATCTTCCCAAGTCTCCGTCGACTCAATGCGCACTGCATTGCCCAAGCGTCCACACAATCTCCCAGTCGACGTCGTCGCTCGCGATTTCCAAGTACCCACAACCTCTGATTCGCCATCCGCCACGGTGAAAGTCTGGAAGGCCTCTTCCACGGCCTTCATCGATCGTCCCATCATCCGTCGTCCTGCTGCTGCGAGCGATCCACCTACCCCCCACGTGCATCCCGGAGGCCCCGGAAATGGCGAGAACGCCTACGCCTCCGAACGTCGTGCATTATCAGGACAATGCGCCGTCGGCGTTGCC
>JANKHO010000453.1:0-22898 GCA_027627235.1 Agrocybe chaxingu | reverse complement strand
GACCTTGAGGCGCTCGAGGACCTGATTGCCCGTGAACCTTTCCTGAAGAAGGTCCTCGGCGTCGCGAAGAAAGTTGGCGGTACTGCCGTCAAGGTCGCTGGCGCCGCCCTGTCTGCTCGTGAACTCGAGGAGCTTGAAGAGCTCGCTACCCGAGAACCGATCTTCAAGAAGATTCTGGGAGCTGCGAAGAAGGTCGTCGGAGGTGCTGCCAAGGTCGCTGGGTCTGTGTTGACTGCACGCGATCTTGAGGAGCTCGACGATCTGATTGCGCGCGAGGAGCTTATTGCGAGGTTCGGCGGCAGGGGCAGGATGGGCGGTCGAGGCAGGCTGCATGCTCGCGAAGACAAGAAGAAGGATGAGCACAAGAAGGAAGAACACAAGAAGGACGAGCACAAGAAGGACGAACATAAGAAGGACGAGCATAAGGAGGAACACAAGAAGGCCGAGCACAAGGCCGAGCATGCACCCGCTCACGAACAGTAAGCCCTTTCACATTTTTCCCGTTCGCCATTTTGCTAACAAATGCTCACAGGGTCGAGAATACCGAAACTCCTGTTGAGGAGACTCTCGCTGAGGCACCCGCCCACACCACCGAGGCTCACCTGCACGCGCGCGAGTTTGACGATCTCGAGGTGCGATTCAAGGGTGCCAGGATGGGTGGACGACCTGGAGGTATGGGCAGGATGAGGGGTCGCGACTTGGAGGAGCTCTCCGCCCGCGAGTGGGAGGAGCTCGAGGAGCTCGCAGCGCGCGACCCCTTCCTCGGCAAGATCGTCCGCAAGGTGAAGGGTATCTTCAAGGGAAAGGGCGCTGCTAAGGGTCTCAGGCCGGCGCTGAGGTCCATGCTGCTGCTACCCAGGAGCGTCGGGACCTCGAGAGCGTCGAGGAGCTTGCCACTCGTGCTTACTTCGACTCTGCGTTCGACGAGCTCGACTAAGTAGATAGGATAATATCGGGTCCACATATGCATACATACATATGACTGGCATGTTTCATTAGGCACGCACTTGTATCGATAGAAATAACGAAGAATATAAGCATTACAGGAATTCTTTTTGTTGCGATATTCTTTGAGCACAAGATGTCCGGCACCGCCCTTTCGCGAATTGGCAGCTTTGGGAAGGATCAGCTTTGAAATCTGAGTTCTTGAGAACTTACTATGAGCTGGTCGCGAGCATCATCTAGAATGGCCCTCTGTCTCTGCTAAGTATCTTTAGCGTCGACCAAGGATGCTTCTCGATCTCTACTAGTATGAATCTCTATGGTAGGGTTTAGTCCCAACAGTGTCATGTATCTGAAACGGGTTTTTGGCTCAATTTGTTCGAAGTCTAAACAAATGTATGATGGATTGCTCGTGTATTCGGAAGAAATTTCTAGAGACTACTTTCAATGCACTGCAACTACTGGCTGGGAGGAACCTGCTCTGCCTGAATGATACTACACTCCGCAGGTGGGGCCAGCATGTCAATCAAGGTCAACCCATTTTCACCTCCATCAGGCGCATTCATCGTTGCCCACTCTGGTGCATCAACAGCCATGAACGACAATGCAACCAAACACGAAAGAACGCGGTCGTCTGTCCATGGGAGGAGGGAGGAGAGAATCATCTTACAGCCTTCGAGATCTTGCAGGAGGACCATGACGCCGTCTAAATTCGTAGTGAAGGCAATCTTCGTGCTCAAGAAGAAACATTGGCCCCACATCTTCCAAAGAGCGTGGGCACAAGTCGGATTGAAAGGCCAATAGACGACATACCTGGCGGATGAGTTGGTTCCCGGGGTGTTTGCTTGCGTCTGTCAAGAATCTTCCCTGGTAATTGAGGACTCCCTTGTCACCCCTATAGATATCTTCCAGGGATTTCGTTTCGTAGCTCCATCCAGGCTTCACTTCGGCCGTACTGCAGCGAATTGGTTCGGCGACGGCGCGTGCATCGGCCAACGTCATCCCAGCGGGTATCATCTTCGGGTACATGACCAGCAACTTGTCGGAGTTTCCGCTTGCGCTCTGACTCTCGTCCGTCTGGTTGAACTTCACAGGGCTGATCCATCGCGTGTTGGTATATCGCAACTTAATTCGAAGAGTAGATCAGCGAGGGTCCAATACGGGCTAAGCTACAGCGACATACCTCCAGATATTTGTTTAAAATATCAAAAATGTGTTGGTTGCATGCCTCGCGAAGCTCGTCATTGTTGTGTACAAGAATGGGCTGATGGTGAGCATTGGCGACGAGGGAGATCTTCAGACGTTCCTGCGCCTCTCTGAACTGTGGTGGTGCATCCTTCGGGGCATTTGGGCATTCCCACATGCGATAGATCGTGCCAGGGATATCGCGGTTGGAGAACGGAACCAACGAGACGTAGGCGAAAAGGCGGTCCCATATATATTCTCCTACCGCCAGGCGTTTGAGTCCATGGCCAGGATTCTTGATCTCCTGCATAGTCATTGCTGCAGCAGTCGTGATGCTGCTCTTTAATGTGGAAAATGGCGATACGGTAGCGACGGGGAGCGAATATGCAGGGAGGGGCATCGAACGGAGCCATGCCTTGTCGGGATAAGGGGGACTAGCAACCATGGCGAGCGTAGAGTGTGGAGTAGGACAAGCTTAAGGATTTGTGGTTGCTCCAGTGGCAAAAGAAAATGGCGTGTTAGGAGCGGAAAGGAAGTGGAGGCGAGCGACGAACGGAGCAACCTGCGCGTACTCCGGGAGGCTGAGCACGTACGGAAAGGAATGAATGCGGGTCTAGACGAGGACAAGGCTAGGGCGGTGGAGCTGACAAGGAGGAGACACAACAGTGGATGACAGTGACCGGCAGAATGGGTCCCAGAAGGCGAGAGGCGTAAGTGTAGCGCACGAGATCAGCCAGCAGCTGGGGGATGAGAGCGCCCAGTCTCTTGATCTTGATCGTGCACTGTAACGGGTACGTGCCCCCGAGCTCTGCCCTTCATTTTGTCGTTCACTTGAGAATGTGCAATGTCAGCGCCAAATACAGCGAATTGCGGTACTTGAGCTTGAGTTTTTACCTCCCGACGTCACATACTTTAGATACCAATCGATATTTAGTCAGGCCACATATGACTTCATCTTGGGACGCACCAGCGTTTTATACACAGTTCTGGATTTGGCGCCATAAGTGACATGGTGGACACACACAAGCAGACAACAGGCTGTTGTGGGCGCTATTTTCAAGGTCGAGCCAGCACGCGGTTTCGCATGTACCTTCTAGGGTAAGACAATACCTATTCTAAGTATTCAAAGAAAAGCAAGCACCGAAGGGTCACTCATCTGGAATCGTGAGAATGTAAATCCTTGCCAAACAAGCACACATACTCTAAGGGCTCCTTCTCCGGGCTCCCTACGCTCTGAAATGTTCTCCACTCTGATCATTACAGACTGTGGGCGTAGCGCGCGACGGCTTCCCCTGATCGTTTCCCTGAAGGCCACCACGTCTTTCCCCGCCAGCTCCTTTGACTTCGACGAGAATCCTCATCCAGTCGGCGACTCATGGGCAGCAAAAGACACATCCGCGTTGCAAGGCGTACTGGAGTTATCTCTTATAGAACGCATCTCGGAAGGCCGAATCGGTGTCACATACTCCGCCCGCGTCGTCTCGGTCACTTACGACCGCTCCTCTGTCGCCAATGCTCTTCCAGAGATCGTCTGTCTCAAATTTGCGAAGAAGCAGTATTCCCGCAGCCTTGCACGCGAGGCTTGGTTTTACGAACAGCTTGCATGCTGCCAGGGAACTTCCGTTCCTCGCTGCTACGGCTTCTTCAACTCGACTTTCGACGAACAGGACAACACTCCGGATGACTTCTTGCCCTGGAGCGAGCTCAAGCATCCGCACAATTCCGAAAGACAAGACTCCTGCTTGACCCCCGTGAGCGTGGATTCACAAGATTGGCTTCCAGACGACGTACCCCTGGAGCACTACTGGGATCACCGTGGTTTCAAGCACAATTCGCCGTGGAATACATGGATTTTCTCAGAAGAGAATCCGACTATCTCTGTTCTTGTGCTAGAGAAGCTAGGCGAATGCTGCAGCGAGCACTGGGAAGAGTGGACGGAACCTAGAGAAGGGCTTAGGTGTGTACCTCCTTCATGAACGTGCATTTTGTCTTGATGGTCTTTATCAGAGAGGATTTAATCGCCGTGGCTGAGGACGTTGGGGCAGCAGGACTCCTGCACACCGACATTACTTCGTTCAATTTCCTCTACTTTCGAGGCGCTAAGACAGCAGATGTTCGTTGCCCGCACCACGGCGTCATCCACGATTGGAGGGTAATCGATTTCGATCGCTCTAGACTGGTGGATATAGTGAACGGGGACCCTCAGATCAAACAGTTTCCCAAAGACATGAACGTCATGGACATCGGCTGTAGAGCGGTTTTTTGGGGTAACTATTTGAAATGAAGTATGTGCTCATATTGCATTTGTATTTCAGCTATTGGGTACACCATTGATACTTGATGCGTTACAGTGCAGGAATGATTTTAGTTGCCCCACTTAATGATATTATTTTCGATGTCCTTCCTTACTACAACGATTGTGTAATAATGAACTCGAAACCTGAAGTGTAAATTTTGTTATTTCCTGTATCCACGCTGACCCATGCTTTCAGTCACACAGGTAATGATTGCATACCGGCATATTGTGCTTCGCAATGGTTGTGAGAAATAGAGATTTTTCCAGTGCAGCAAGGTCTCTAAACCACCAGCCTTCAACTCTGACAACAGATCCCCTCTAATTTGAATGCACAACAAAGATCCCTAAAATTGACAGTGGGAAGAATAATACACTCGTTCGATTGATGATATAAATATATGAATGCGACATTAGAGCCTAGATGACTGAATAGCAAGAGAGAACCGTGAGGCGACTGTTCATATGAGACTGACTCTCGTCCGGACGAGCCCTCCTCGCCAGTTCCGCATACCCGCAGAGCGACTATGCGCCCACTCGCCTTGCATCCTCGAGAACGCATCCTGGATATGCTCAGGCCGCAGAGCCGTCCTTGCCTCTGGCGGCGGCAAGAACAAAGAGTTCACGGGCAGCGTGTACTCCGTGTCCTCATCTGGTGAACCCTCTCGTCTCCGCTTCTCTGCTGAGCCACCTGCAGTACCAGCTTTCCGTTTTCCGAGAACAGGAGAGGTGTAGTCGTCCCGGAGAAAGGAGTCTTCGAGGGATTTCTTGACAGCCAGGCCGGCAAGGGTGAGTGAGCGGACCATTTCAAACGCGAGGAATCCTACGATGTCGACGGTGTCGTCGCCGGGTCTGAGGTCTAGTTGGGCTGGGAGGTTGAGGAATTCGCGGAAACGTTTAGCTGTAGAGAGTTGCAAGGTCAGTCAAGGCTGCGGAATGGATTCGACGAGAACATTAATAGCTGACCTTTTCTGTAGGTGAAAGAGGCCTGACGACAGTCAGAATAATGCTGATATTCTTCTCTCGTCATTTGTCGCGTGGCGTCATCCGCTTCCTACATGCACCTATCAGACAACACCAAAAAACAGCCCAGCGTTGTGCTGACCTTCAGCCGTTGAACGGACGCTTCATGTGCTTCGATATCGTCCTCGTCTTCTTCATCGTCTGACTGGTGACCGCTGTTCTTCAGCACCTCAGAGTATATTGTCGTTATTTCCCAAGGCAGCTTGATGGTGATTTTCTGAGCCTTGGCCGTAAGTTTGTCTAGGATTGAAGACATCAAGTTGACTGTGCTTGCAAATGACAGTAACAAAGGGGCTGACCATCTGCTGCGTCCTCCAGATTATCCACTTCAACACCACCGCCACCACCATCACCAGAATCTTTCGCGTGTTTACGGACGTCCTTCCAAGATAGATACGTCCGTAGACGATTGACCTTACCTCTGTCGTGTCGAATGAGGAAGATAAGGTCTTCTGCGGTAGCATGACGCGCGCCTCGGCGCATAGCGAGAGCTCGAGCTTGGAGAATCTGTTGTAATAAACGATGGGTTGAGTTGTGCTTGTATTGTTGCAAGGTTTGGAGACGTACGAGTTCAATAAGCTGGCTCCGCACGATATCTTCTACGAGATTGACCGTCTCGGAATTGGGATCTTGCACCTCCCCAAAGACAAACATCTGTAGTAGCAGATAGATAAATTGACCAGTCACGTCGAGCGTTGAGAGACGTTCTCGCACCATTTGCGATATCTCCTGCGTATACTTGTAATCTTTGCCTACGACTCCCTCCCTCGTTTCGCCCATTCTTCGGGTTGTAGCCATATTACTTGACTTTGAACTTCAGCGGCGATTCCACTAGCTTCCAAGCCAGACGCGTGTGTCCTTCTTGACGCAGTGAGAACTGAAGTATTAGTGAGACGGACGTATTGGGGGCAAAGGAGGGCGGCCCGAGCCCAAGTAGTACTCGTGACTGTTCACACGATCATGTGCACATATCTCCTCCGAAACGCCGACGGTCCGGGAGAACCTTTCTCACTCCTCCCTGACCACGGCACGAAATGTTCTCAAGAGTTGACTATATCTTCCTTCAGCTCATCCAACACCGATACTCTCTGCGAAATAGGTAGCACTCAGTCCAGATACCTCGATATGGCGCCAATTAAAACAGTAAGTCGTGTCCTACGTCTTTGCTCGAAATCGAAATCCTTACCAACGCTCAAATTACAGCAATGGACTCGTCTCATTCGCTTTGTCGCCGCTGAGACTGGACGAGTGCATATTGGACAGCCTGTCGACCCAAACCTCGATGGTATGTCCAGCTTTTAATTGCATAGATCCAAAGACGAGTTGTCAAACCATTGCAACAGTCGGCCTCGCTGCCGCCCACGGGCGGCCCATCCGGGCTTTTGAGATCGTCGGGTCCGCGTTGGACCTCTCTGCGCAAGTCACCAACACCGTTTACACCGTGAGGACGCTCCTCAGCCCCATTTCAAACGAGGAAATCAAAGTCGTGCGATGCCTGGGGCTGAACTATTCCGACCATGCCGTGAGTGATAACCTGGCCGACGGAAGAAGGAAGCCCGTTGAGCTGAATTTGTCCCTCTTCAGGCCGAAGCTAAACTTGCCAAACCTGCGTTCGTGCCGTAGTTTGCCTTTGGTTCTTTCTCCAACGCTTATGGTCCCTCAGCTTCCCAATCCTGTTCTACAAGCCCCTTACCTCCCTGCTCGGTCCTCTTGGAACAGTCGTCATCCCCCGTGCAGCGCAACCCGTAAAGGAGCATCTACCGGACTACGAAGTCGAGCTTGTCATCGTCATCGGAAAGCCTGCAAAGGACGTCTCCGAAGCCGACGCGCTTGACTATGTCCTGGGATACACCGGTGCGAATGACGTCTCGTTCCGGAAGCACCAGATGGCCGTCTCGCAGTGGGGTTTCAGCAAGAGTTTTGATAACACAAACCCGCTGGGCCCGTGTTTGGTCTCGAGCGGTGTGATCAAGGACCCACAGGATGTTAAGTTGAAGTGCACGCTGAATGGTGTGGTCGTTCAGGATGGGACAACTGCGTCAGTGCCATTTGTTGCGTTCCGTGTTCTTTGAGAGAATCTCGCTGATCATCGCTTTCTTTTCTTACAGAGAACAAATCTTTACCGTCCGCCAAACTGTAGCGTTCCTCTCGCAAGGCACGACCCTCGAACCAGGGACGATCATCCTTACAGGCACACCGAAAGGTGTTGGCTTCGTCAAAAGCCCGCCTCTCTACCTCAAGGACGGTGATAAAATGTCTGTCTGGCTCAGCGGTGGAATTGGCACGCTTGTCAATGACGTCAAGGAAGAGAGGACGGGCCTAAGAGCCAAGTTGTGATCTAGACGCTCGTAAAAGTGTATCACCGAAGGAATGCATCTGTGCCCTTAATTGACATTCACTCTTCAGCCGATATACGACGAACAGTATTGGGATTTCTGAAGTACGGAAGCGTTATTGCCAAAGGTCAGAATGGCCCACTGGTCAGTGACAGACTTCTGTCACCATGCCATGATAACCGGTGTCTCTTGACTCTCTCCTGACCTACATGCCCCCGACATTGCTCTCGTTAAACACAACGTACAACAGCGAGCCACGGTGCTGCGCCGAAGGTCCTCTTGTTTCAACTAGAACACCGCCTACTTTCGAATGTCTTCACAACAGGGAATCGCCGTTGGCTAACTGTAGTTATTCTTGTCAATGTGGACGCTTTCTAGGAGGCCGATACTGGCACTTTTCGGAGGCCGGTTTTACAGCTGCGTCTTCTGCTGGCGTCCTGGCAACGACATGACCCGTCCATATATGTTTATCGCGCCACTGCCACCAGTAGCAGGGTGTGTGGTTTTTATCCTTATTCTACAGGTGAATTCATTCTCAAAGGCAGACTTACAGGCGAGGAGGTGACTCAGGACCCTCTCATCACCGTATGAGATTATGCAAATGCTATCTTGCTCTTGGATCGTACAGGGGCCACCTTGCCAATCAAGAAGAAGAGGAGGACAACGGCGTCGTGATTCTACCATTCAGTAACTAGAACTCGGCTGCTGTCGCGCATCAACCCACTCTTGCAAGCGTCGAGCGTTCGTCGCATCCTTGCCCAAAACAACAGGCCGTCGATCGTGCGGTATGTATATAAGCTCGACGATTTGCATGACGGTTCTTCAGCTGGTCTCACCCCACCAAAGCGAAATCTTCATCCGTAACTCGACGCTGCGTTGACCGCAAGTCTACACCAACCGAATCATCATGGTCCAAATCACCCCCATCTTTTTCGCCGCTGTCCTTGCTGCCCCCGCGCTCGCTGCCCCCGTCGTCAGGTTCGTCTGCACCCATTGCCTATCTCACATGTACTCGAGAACTTATGCCTGCGAATCTACTTTTCAGCCACGAATTCCACGAGCACAAGCTCCAAGCGAGGTCAAGGAGCACCATCCCTCAGTCCGTTATCGATAGCTTCAAGGGCCGACCAGCAACTGTGCACCCGCACCGCCGCGATACCGAGCAGATCGATGCGAGGGGTCGGGCGATCCCCCAGGCGGTTCTCGACAGATTCAAGGGCAGCACGGGACGCGCCCAACTCCACCGTCGTGACGCGAGGGGGAGAGTGATCCCCCAGTCCGTTATCGATAGATTCAAGGGCAGCAAGGATTACGGCACGATCCATCGACGTAACGTCGACGAGCTCGAGGCCAGGGGGAGAGCGATTCCCCAGTCTGTTATGGACAGGTTCAAAAATAGCAAGGACTACGCCGTACTGCATCGTCGTGACCTCGACGAGTTCGAGGAGTTCGCTGCTCGTGAACCCACCTTTGGCAAGCTCTTCGAAAACATGAAGAAAGTCACCAGGGGTGTGGCCGAACCTGCGCTCTCTGCGCGCGAGCTCGAAGAGTTTGATGAGTTGGATTGATGATTGGCGATTGAGAGTTCGTGTTCCTCTAGTTCAGCTAGGGTGTTGTATACGCAGCAGGTGGATGAAATAAAGGCGCTATCCGAGCAAATGAGAAGAAAAAAAGCAAAGTGCATAGTGCGTGCATAGATATACGAACACTTGGATTTTTTGGATCAACGTTTTCGTCCATTCGCCCCCTGCAGAGAGCATATAAGCAATTTATGCCCCAAGCCCTCCAAACGCAATCAACTTCGTGTTCATATATTCCTCAATACCATGCGGCCCACCCTCTCTGCCGATACCACTCTCCTTAATCCCACCAAACGGAATGACCGCCTGGCTGATCAAGCCCGTATTCGCGCCGACCATGCCGACCTCCAACCTCTCTGCGACCCTCCACACCCTGCCCACATCCCTGGAGAAGAAATATCCAGCCAGGCCGACATCGGTGTCGTTGGCCAGCTTGATGACCTCGTCCTCCGTCTCGAATCGTGTGAGCGCGGCGAGAGGGCCGAAGGTCTCTTCGGTGTTGAGCAGGGCGTTCGCGGGCACGTCGGAGAGGATGGTTGGGACGAAGAAGGCGGTGTTGGGGATGGACTTGCCACCGACCAGGACTTGAGCACCTTTTTCGACTGCGTTCGTTGACGTGTCGTTCGACTTTCTCGACAGCACGGGTGTGTATTAGCGGGCCGTGGGTGCTAAAAGATTCTCATATTGCTAAAAAGCCCGATAATAGAGAAGGAAGACGGCTTACATTCCATCCTCAAGTCCATTTCCAACTTTGAATTGGGCAACACGTTCGGCGAGTCGAGAGGCAAAGTCGGCATAGACAGAGGACTGGACATAGATACGGTTGGCACAAACACACGTCTGGCCACTGCCTCGGAATTTGCATAGAATAGCAGCTACAACTATAATAAGCGGAGCTCGTGTCTTAAAATAAAAGGGCCTTGCCTTCGACAGCCTCATCAATATTTGCATCGTCGAAAACAATGAACGGCGCGTTTCCACCAGCCTCGAGCGAGACTCTGCACGAGATTAAAATAAATCATAAATGTCTCCTTGAGAAGAGTATTCGTGCATACTTCTTCAAAGTTGATGCAGCCATTCCGTACAGCAGCTTGGCAACAGGCGTTGATCCCGTGAAGCTGACTTTTTTGACAATCTTGTTTTCGCACATCTCCTTACCAACTTCCAATACATTCCTTTGTGTTGTGACGATGTTTATGACGCCTTCTGGGAATCCAGCTCGGGCGGCTAACTGCTCGACGAAAATGAATTTGGCAAAAGTGAGTCGAATGGTTCGGGAAAAGGAAACATGTATACGAACTTCAGCGATGGCAAGTGCGGAGAACGGCGTCTCAGGTGGAGGTTTGATGACTGCAGTGCATCCAGCTCCTAGGGCAGCACCAAGTTTGCGAGTGATCATGGCGGAGGGGAAGTTCCATGGTGTCAGAATCGACCTACGCACGGTGTTTAGTAAGTGATACCATGTTGTATGAGGAATTCTTGGATTTGAAGAACGTACACGACGCCTGGAGGAGTATTTCAGTGAGAAGACGCTTTGATCCAGGATCTTATATCTTACCGACGGGCTGCTTAATCACGATGTTGCGAGTACTGGGATTTGCAGAGGGAATTTGTTCTATTAAATATGTCGGGACTGAACTCGAGGAACAAAAGAAGAGACCAAACCTCCGTATGTCCTGACAGCCTCCTCAGCTAAATCCCCAAGTTAGTTCACAAGGAGAATGAGTGAGACAACATCTATACACATACCAAACCACTAGAAAGCGGGTTATTTTTTGGGCTATTCTTGACAAACAAGAACCAATACGTACCTCTATAAATGAGGCACTGTACGCGTTCTCGCCCTGTGGTTCATGAGCACCACGAACAGAGCCCAGAAGAACGATAATAGTCCACCTTTCCCTCGGCGAGAGGCTTGCCATTCTCCAGAGTCTATGAATAGAGAAAGCTTCGTCTTCAATTACGTCAAGGAGGTTGGGAGGAAACACACGATGAGTCGTCCTAGATCTTCATGGTGTTGTTGCATAAGAGCATAGAGCTTGAGAAGGAGATCATGGCGATACTAAAGGACACAGTGAGGGCATAGTATGCGTCGTCAGTATGATAACCAACAGACAAAGATTTGTAGGACGAACCTTGGCCGTGGTCTTGCTCCAACTAACGAACGCCTTTGATGCAGCCTCAATCGCCTGTTTCGTCTCGGCTAAACCCATCTCTGGGACGGTCCCAAGCTCCTCGTTCGTCGCAGGGTCTGTGCGCAGGGAGGTGGGGAGAGCAATGATTAGTTCACACCCCGGCCAGTTGATAGGTTGAGCAGTAAATCCGATACTCACTTGTCACGACAATTTTCTCCCCGCTCTGTGCGTCCACCCACTTGCCATCGACGAGTGATTGGAATTTGACCAAGCTGGGGTCTTTCAGCCCGAACTGTATGATGAGCAAACGATCCGCGTCAATCTCGGCACTACTCCAAGAAAACCCTTCGGGTAGACATACCACGGAGGCCAGTGAGCTTGCCATCCTGAGCTGGTGCTGCTGCGAGAGACGCAGGAGAGTGAAAGTGCTCCTAGATGAATGTGGCCTGAGAGCGAGGCGACAGGAAAGAGGGAAGCGCATGAGCTAGGAACCTCACACAGAAAGATAAAAGTGTCCACTCCACTTTCGGTCAAGAGATTTATCCAATTTTATGTCCGGACCGGCGTCCCGCTTTGCAGAAGCAACGAGCAACGGGCAGTGGATTCCAGGGTGTACATGCAGAGAATCTATCTAGTATGGTATAGCAGATAATATAAAATATATAATACTAGATTAATATGGCGTGGTCCATTGAAGAGGGGGCAGAAGGACAAGGCAGATGATGACGGTGAAATACATCACGAAGCCATGGGGTATAGCAGCAAAAGCAGGCGGAATTGAACAAGAATAAATATGGGCCGCAAGGATGAGAGGTAGCTCTGCAGAGGAGGGAAGAAGAAGGCTCAACGGCCTGACTCGAGAGCCGGAGATTATCTCCGGCGAACAACAGCCCTCCTGTCGCGATGCCTATTCTCCTCAGAAAGGACAACTGCAGGACCTTTCTTCGCCATCGTCACGAGGAACACGAGGATGATAATAACGAATTGCAACCAGAGCCAGGCCTGGAGAAGCATGCTTCCTTGTCCAGCATCAGCCTTCTTCTGGGGACTAGCGTCCGTCTTGACGAGGCTCCTGTTCTCCTCGTTGTTCGTCTCGTACCCCTCTGGAGAGGTATCGACATGTAGCTGAAGCGCATTATGCTGGTCAAGCCTGCGTGGAGTGAACGGCGAGGGGGAAGGCGAGTCGTAGGCTCCATCGTCGTCTTCGTCGCGGTCATACTCAGCCTCTTCGTCCGTGTAATTCGCCCTGGACCTGGCCTTCGCTTTCCTCTTGTCCGTTCGACCGCCATTGAGCGTCTGGAAGCTCTCAACCATGTTATCCACCGCCAAGGACAGGCGTTTCGGCATGCCCACCACACCGCCAGCTTTCACCGTGGCGACCTGGTCATCTTCTTCAGACTCATCGTCTGCCCCAGCTCGCCACTTCCTCTCGCCATCTCTTTGGCTGGCCTTGCGATCCTTGAACCGCCGGTCTACCCACCGATGCGTTCGCGAACGGATGGTCTCCGAGATCATCTGTATACGCGGAGACTTCGCATTCGCAATCACTGGTGCCGTTGTTGGAGTAGCAGAACAGGCCTTCTGACTCTCTGCCTTGACCGGAGTTGGCGGCTCCAGAGACAACTTCAGCGAGTTGGCATGGCCCGCGCCCAGTAGTGGTGTGCGCTCTTCCTCCTCCTCGCTGTCTTCTCCTTTACCCGCATCTCTGGCACTCGCATTGCCAATACCTAGCCCAACGTGGCTCGCAGCCTTCATCTTTTTCATCGCCTCAAAGTCCAGCTCGTCCGAGCCTCTCCGCGCTGCCGACCGCGATTCAGGCGAGGGCGACGGTGGGACGGAAATCTGGCTGAAGTCGTAAAGACTCGAGGTCCGTAGGTGACTTGGGCCCCTCCCACCACTCGAACTCAGGCCCATAGGTATGTTCCATGCACCAGGTCCGAGCTGCTGCTCAAGTTCCTTCTGCAACGATGGGCCTAGTGGTGAGAGGTCTCCTGGCGCGTGGGAGTAGGAGTGTGATCGCGAATGCGACTGGGATTGGGACTGGCTGTGCGACTGGGACAGGGGAGAGAAGAAATGTAATGGCGAGAGTGAGCCGCCGCCAACAGCCACACTGGCAATGGACGACCAAGAAGAGCAGTCGTGGCCTTCGCTCCATAGCGAGGACGATTTGTCGCCTGAAGAATCGTCTTCAACGCCACCAGAGTCCTGTCGCCGCTCGTCAAAGAGACCGAGGACGGTCTTGCGTGCTTTGGTCGACGATGCTGCGGCAGCACCAAAGTCGGGATGAACGATACACGTCCCGTTGGCGACCATGTCCCTCTCAATCGACCTCCGGAGGCTACTAAATCTAATCGTGTTCCTCGCCGCATTTATATCCGCGTCGTCTTGCTCCTCATCCACGAATTGTGGTTCTTCGTGCTCCGTCTCCACCTCAAGCTCCAGCTCAACCGAGTCTTGGTCCCCTAGGCACTCGTATACCTTAGCGATTGCCACTGTGTCCCTCTGTACCGCACTAAGCTGATTTGCAGTCTCGGTTTGCTGCGTCAGAATCTTCGAGTTTGTCTCCTCGAGCTCCTGAACTTTCTTCAGCAGCTGAGTGATCAAAGCATGCTCAGCAGGTGCAAGTGAGCCCAGGTGCAAGTCACTCGTGCTGCTGCTTGATGACAAGCCTTGTTGTCGCGGGCTCTCCGCTGACGGGAAGAACGTAAATGCGTCACTGGGGCCGCCAAACTTTGAACCCTCCGGTGCGAAGCTTTTCACCTCCTCCACGTCCTCACCACGTCGGGCGCTTCTCATCGCCCGGAACTTGGCCTCGCGCTCCTTCTTCCGCCGCCACGCCTCACCGACAACGGCATCTTGCACCTTCTCCTCGAGGGCCTCGCTCTTCGCTTGCGTCTTCTCCAATGCCTCTCTCAAGAAAGTAATCTCTTTCTCGAGTCGCTTGAGCTCACGCCGTCCAGCTGCATCTGCAGAAGTAGCTTCCTCCTCCAGACGCTGCAACTTGTCCAGCAGCTCAGCGTTCTGGTCAGCAAGCATTGAGATGTCTGTGGACGCGATTGACACTTTGCGGGTATGTCGATGGCCGTGGTGCTGGCGAGAGAGAGGTGAAGGGTTGCCGAGCGCAGACTCTGAGTTGGAGTAGCTCAAGCTGGTAGTACTGCTCCGCGAAAGTCGGGAGAGGTGTTCAGGGGAAGAAGTAGAACGTGCAGGAGACATCGGGATACGAGAAAGTAGAGCTTCATGCTTTGACTGTAGGACGACGTGGTTGTCATACAAGTTCTTGCACACGGCAGAGGTTAGACCGAGCTCTGGGTAGGGGACTGTCAGTAGAATTTCAACCGTAGATGAAATGCCATACCGTTCTCCCTCTCCTTGATGATCCCATCCGCCTTGAACAGCAGTTCCTTGAGCTCCTCGCGCGACTTCTCGCTCATCCAATCCGCCTCCCCCTCTACCACGCCGGCATCGCTATCCACACCCCACCCTACCATCTGAAACGTGGTCGCCATCGGGGATCCGAGTATTTTCCCGTGCCCATGTTCAAGGTTATCGAGACCAGACAAGTGTGGCGCCGTCCTTCGAGGGAAGGTAAACGGCGAACCGTATGCAGGAGGTGGGGTGGATGACATTGAGTTCCGTGCGTTAGCCCTCCTCGCCTTGGCTGGCGGCAGGGGTCGGGGTGTTTCCGCACTGGAGAGCATTTCGACGTAGATTTGGTTTAGGAGTTTGTTAATAGTTTAAGTGTGCTGGGGTGAAGAAGGAAGAGAGATGCCGTAGGCGTCTCTTCACAGATGCAGGTTACGAGATCGACTGAAATAGCCCGCTTCGAAACGCGTCCAGGTCGTTATGCCGTCCACAAACGCCGGTAAGCCAAGATCCAGAGAGCGTAAATTGTCAGCCAGCGGCCATCCAACAGGCCAGCGAAGTGCTTTCAAGAAAAACGTTGAAACAACGTTGATTCTGGGGTAGAAGATGATAGTCGAGGACAACCCCAGACATGCTCAATTTCGGCAAAACAAGGTTACACGTGAATCATATTTTCTAACTTGTACGACTTTCAAATCGAAAGCCCCAAGGCTCAAGCATTCCGACGATGAAGGAAAGGATCCCAAGCAGAATAATAATAAACCAAAGACTCGAGGATCGAGCAAGCATCTATTGTACAACGTCCATTAAGGCACTATGAATGTATGATATGGGACATGTAAGGTTGAATGAAAATGTAGGACGGTGCGGATGAATGCGGTGGGTAACTAATGCAGTAGACCCACACGAATTTGGAGCGCATTGATCAATGGATGGAGGATAGGAATCAAGGCAATGAAAAATGAAAAAACCAGATTCTGAAAAAACCAGAAACACCTTCGAGACCAACCCAAGCAGAAAATAGATCAACGCCAAGCACCTATTTAGGAGCAGGAGCGCCAAACGCCCCTCCTCCGAATACTGAGGCTGGAGCCGTCGTCGAGGAGCCGGCACCGCTAGTACCACCAAACATCGAGGTTCCCGGCGAAGCTGCACCGAAAGGCGAATTTTGTGGTGTAGTCGTTGCTGGAGCTCCGAAGTTGAATGAGAACGGAGTTGAAGTCGTGCCTGAACCCGACGCAGCGGTGGTAGTTGCGCTGTTGGAAGTGTTGGAAGAAGTGGCAGGTGTCGTGCCGAAATTGAAGGCCGATTTCGGTGCCGCATTCGTGCCATTCGTAGCAGTTGTCGTTGAGGACGTAGGGTTGGCGAAGCTGAACAAAGGCTTAGGAGCCTCAGCAGGCTTTTTTGTTGTGGTACTTGCGCCACCAAAAATATTCGCCGGTTGGGAAGTAGAAGCAGAAGTACCAAACGGTGTCGAGGATGTACCGTTAACAACGCTATTCGTGCCGAATGTTGAATTACCAAACGATGATGGAGTCTTGGAAGCAGTGGCACCGAATGAGAACGATGACGGGTTCGAGCCAGAGAAATTGGAGGTTGTCCCAAAAGGCGAAGGGGCGGCAGCATTGTTCGTCGTAGCAGGAGTGGTACCAAACGCCGACGTCGTAGTCGTGTTTCCAAAAGGCGACGAAGACGTCGTACCTGTCGTACCGAACGGCGACTGCTTGGCTGATTCAGCATTCTTGCTCGCGGTGACACCACCGAATGCCGACGGCGCTGCAAAGCTAAACTTCGGCACCCCTGCTGGCGTAGTCGACGATGCACCAGCCGTGCCGTTTGCTGTAGGCGCAGATGCAGGAGTCGAAGGTACCTTGAAGCTGAATCCTGTATTCGCCGTACCGCTGCTGGAAGCAGCAGGCTTGGAAGCATCAGCTCCTAGAGCACCGCTGAGTGAGGACGATGAAGGAGCAGCGAACGCATTTGAAGCAGGGGTAGTAGTAGTGGCCGCCGGTTTGACACCAAAACTGAATTTCGGGGTCGTCGTAGCACCCGGCGCATTGGTCGTGGAAGAAGACGAGAATGCATTAGCCGGAGCGGCGGAAGAGCTGGACGACTCCGGTTTAGCGAACGAGAATGTAGATGGTCCCTGAGCCTGCGTCTTGGGTGCTTCAGAGCCTGCTTGAGGCCCTATTCTGGACATGAACGAAGCACCAGCGGCGCCTGTACCCGAGCTGGCAGGGGTTCCGTCCTTCTTCTGTTCCATGCCAACAGCCGACGAGCTTGGATTATTGAACGAAAAGAAGGACTTTGGGGCAGAGGACGATGCTGTTGACGCAGAGAAAGCCGAACCGGACGCTGGAGCAGAGAACCCTGAAGTAGGCCTCGCTTGCTCCTGACTGGCAGCTGGGGCAGACGAAGCAGGGCTACTGAAGAAATTGGGCGTAGTCGAGGATTGTCCTGATGACGTTGTCGGACCGGCAGCAGGGGCAGCAGCAGCAGGCTTAGGGGGGTTCGTAAAGTTGTTGAAGAAATTGGGGACAGGTTGTGACGGTGCAGCAGCAGGGGCCGCACCACCACCAAGAACGTTGTCCGTCGACGGGGCTGTCACAGTTATACTCGGCACACTCATATTCTCCTTTGCCTTCCTGTCCGCCTCCGCCTTAGCAGCCCTTTCCTGCTCCAAACGTTCTCTCTCCTGCCTTTCCCTCTGCTGCCTCTCCTGTTCTGCCTTAGCTCTCTCCGCCGCCGCACGTTCAGCACGGTCCTTCTCCTCCTTAAGCTTCGCCTCCTTCTCCAATTCCTTCTTCCTGGTCGCCTCACGCATTTTCATCATTGCCTTCGCCTCCAACTCCTGCTTTTCCCACTTCGAAAAGACCTTGTGCGACTGAGGGGTCCTGGGACTGCCATTCGTGCTATCCGACAACCCTGGAGAACCGCTGATGCTTGAATTCAAGCCAAGGACCCTCGTAGTGGAAGCAATACGTTTTATGGTCGGCACGGTAGACATCGAGGCCCCGAAAGCATTAATGGGTAGCCCAACCGAAGTGGCGATCGAATGGCGGTAGCTGCCACGGTAGTTCCGGTACTTCTCAGCAGGATAACTGTCAACGACAGGCGACTGGGACGCGGAGGACATAGTTGGTGTCGTTGCCGAGGTCGAAGTGGACCAGAGAAGGTTCTTCCCTGCTGACGGTTGAGGGAAGGGTACCCCGTGCTCCTGTAATGCAAGCGGTCAGCTTTCCATGCCGTGTCAAAGTCAATCGTCACGCGATCGGAACTTACAGCCTGCGAGATGTCCAAAGATAGCTTCTCTGTGTCCTTGGACTTGCCCGGCGAGTCTTGCCAGTGCAGCATACCCTCCGCTTTGGCAGATTGATATTCTTCATCCGTAAGCCAACATTCGATGAAGACTTGGAGATTGGCGTCGCGATCCGGATGTTGAGAATCTTGGGGCTGGAAAGAAGCTCATTCAATGCATGAACGGCATGTGAAGGGAAATAGAACATACCATAACAAACTTTTGCCTCGCCTTCTTCACGAGGGTAAGGCGAAGTTTCTGGCCATTAGGTCCTATCTTATACTTGACGTTGTTGCTTTCCCATTCTTCACCAATTTCTCGACCTTTCTTCGTTGACGTTGTAGATTCATCTATAGAGATATCGCTCTTCGAATCGCGATGCTCGATGTGGGATGCACGTTTGCCCTTCTTTTTGCGGGAGGACTTCTTGTTGGGGAAGCTGTCATCGCTATCACTGCCACCGTCTTCCTGACCTCGTTCACGCTTTTTGCCTCGGATGTAACTGGCTTCGGATTTTCGTTTGGCCACTGTGCGTCGCTTTCTACCTTTGCGAACCTTGGAGTTGCCTTCTGCCTCTCGTTCTGCCGCACTGTCGTCATCGTCGTCACCACCGAAGGTCGAACCGGCTTCAGCGCGATCCCGCTTCTTTCCGCGGAAGTTCGACTTCAGCTCCGTGATTTCATCCGCCTCCTCCTCCTCGTCGACATCCATACTTTGATCGCCCTGATAATGGTGCGCTGCTTTCTCCTGGGAAACTTTCCGCGCGCGTTTTCCTCGGGCTTTCTTCGACTCGTTGACTTCCTCACTGTCTTCCTCGTCGCGGATACCACGTTTCGACCCTCGCTTCGGCGCAGCCTCCTCAAACTCGGCATCCTCATCGCCATCGATCAATTCCTCACCCTCCACTCTGGTTTTCTTCGCCTCGTGCTCCTCTTCGAGTGTTTCATCCCAAGTGCGTTTCCTGGCCTCGTTATCTGATGTCGCGTCGTCGATATTGAGATAACCACCGTGACGAGAGAGAGGCTTTACACCGTTCACAACAGGTTGCACGTAGGGGCTCCTTGTTTGATGTCCTTTGCTGGGTAGGGAAGACTTACGTAAACACCTGCCAGCAGAGACGATGGTGAAGGGCACATACGTGTTGATCTCATGGAGCCGCGGGGGTTGGTGTGAGTCGAATGATCCAGAGCTATACGCACCGGGCACAGGAACAGCTGTGCTCCGCATGCCGACATCGGACCGTTGTGCCACAGCTACTCGCAGCAAACAATGCACCAGCACAAAGCACAGAAACAAAGAGAATAAAAGCAAAAAGAGGCGGTGAGTCAGTTCCTCGTGGCCCATGTATTTTCGGCAACAAGACTGCTTACCTGAGCGCTGGCGAAGAATGTGCTCGGGGAATGCCTCACGTTGATCGAGCGTGGAAGGTTGCGGCCGGAATACAGGCTTGTGTCGGAGGTCCGTCCTGTTCCTGTTTTCCTCCTCGCGGGCCTTCATGACAGCATCGGTGTAGGCGACATTGAAGGGGCGAAGGTCGCTGTCCGGAATACCGTGACGACGGCGCGTAGCTCTAAAAACACCCATAGTATAAAAAGAGACGCGTAAGTAAACTATCCTGCTCCACACATCGATGCAGTAGCACAAAACGCACAGTTTATAAGACCTTTCCCGCCACAGAAGCACCCGCCTCCATAGCCGAATCGCAATTGAATACAGAACCAAAAGACCCAGGGCGATGAAAACCAGCTTGGTCGTGGAATACGAGGATTTTGCTGGCTGACTACCCGGTGCCAGGGGTATGGTTCTCTGACCCAGAATGTCGGAGGCGTCGTGTTCCATGGCGAGGAAGAGGTAAAAGGCGCAGCGAACAAGGCTGGCCGGTCGAGGCGGCGATGATGATGGAAGTCGAAAGCAGGAGACGATGAGCCAAGCCCCGTGCAATCTGTTGTTGCTTTATTTGGTCTTGTTGTTTGCTCCTCAGCGCCAAATAAAAGCAATTTTCGCCCATTGTTCTCCCTACTCTGCTCATCGACGACGACGACGCCAATGCAATCTGTTTCTCAACATTTTCTTTCCGAACTCCCACATACTTATGCCTAGGGACATGGCCCCCAAGTGCCTTCGTCTCCTCAACTTGTTCGTGGAAGATCGACACCTTGGTCCACGCTTGAATGTCCAGCTACCTCGTAGCTACCCATGGCCATTCGAGTACTAAACTGAGTAAACATTTCCCCATCGCTAGCTACCATGTTGTACTCGTAGATAGCCTGAATGAGTAACGATTCCTTACACCTGAAGCAAGTGTGCCACGTAGCTCGACAGCTCGCAAGCAGCCGATGCGAAGAAGTACGGACATCATCATGGATAGAAGTCGTCTTTATGTAGTGAATGACCAAAAAGTCGTTGGGTAAGAGTTTAACTCTGCAGGAACGGGCGGGAAGGACGTGGGAAACCCGGGGGACGGTTTTTATTTAACGGGGGTCCAAGTCGTGATCCCACCCTAGCTTTGTCTGGTCCCATCATCGCGAACTCACCACCTTTCTCCTCAACCGCCCCCAATGACCTCAAAAATCGTCACTCTCGAGGAGCTCCGTGCCAACAAGTCGCGCGACAAGTTCTACATCCTCATCCACGGCAAAGGTACGCGCCAGCCAATCACACATCGTCCTTTTCTCACCAATCTCTCCGTCATAGTCTATGATGCTACGAAGTTCATGGACGAGGTATATTCCTCTGTTGGCATCGCTCACGAACAGTTCAACTGATATACGGTCAACGCACAGCACCCCGGAGGCGACGAGGTGATCCTCGCTGAGGGTGGTACGTGGCACTCTATCCTAAATTCGCAATAAATGGCGCCACAATTCCCGCTCACCCGCTTGCTATCCTCTATCAACAGGCCAGGACGCGACGGAGGCGTTTGAGGACGTTGGGCATTCAGACGAGGCCCGTGCACTGCTCCCTGGGATGCTCGTCGGCGAGTTCGAGAAAACTCGGTAAGGTCTCTTCCGTCTTGCATCACCCCCCCCCCCTATTCACACCCTTCCCTGCGCACCTCTCTTGCCTTAGGAAATCCAACTGAAATCAGGTGCTGCCGCTGCCCAAGCCAACCGTGTGTCCGGTGCCGTCGAGCAAGGATCAAAGTGCGTCGTTATCTTCTCTCTCCACGTCCCCCTTCTAATCGCCCTCGTCTTGGTCATGCGTTGCTTGCAGTATGATGTACTTCCTCCCTCTTGGTCTCCTGGGCGGCTACTTTGCCTGGCGCTTCTACACCACCGGCGCAGCTTGAACTATGACCCTCCCCCAGCGCGCCTAAGCCCTGTCTATGCTCTATGCCATGTAGTCGTTACCCGTTACCCCGGCCCATATATCCGTCGATCCGTTTAGCGTGCTGCTACTACAAGTTGATGTCGCTTACCGTGCGCTGCCAATCCGCCCTTACCGCCCGTACTCCGCCCGCACCCCGCTCTGTCCCCTGCTCTCGTGTCCGTACATCTATCCCACCTCACACCTCGTTGCATTATTTACTTCCCTTTCATTTTCATTATGAATAATTGGAATAAACCTAAAATTCTAGAGCCTTTGGGGAATAGATATTAGAAGCTTGTCAGATATGGCTAAGCTGCCCCAATACCGCACGCAAGCAGCCTCCTTTCGTCTGGAGCTTTCACACCAACGCACCACCACTCCATGTCATCATCTGTAATGCGTGCATCAGCATTGGCACTCGGCTGGAGGATTCTGGATCTCCACCCGTTGGCGTAGGCATCGACGGGCGGGCTCCAGAGAAGTCTTCTCGGCCCAGCTTGAACCGCGTCCTACGGCATCGCAGTTCCAGGGGATCTGATTGACCGACTTGGACTGCTGACATATTCATATGACTCCGAGTTGGCCTTTTCATGAAGCCTTCCTTCGCTTCTCATGTGAAGAGAACCAGGTTTTGTCACTGTCAACCGGGATATGACAGCATAGAGAATGGATAATAGCTCGGGACGAGGTAGCCCGCAATCAATTCCACACAGCGACAGCACACGATACTAATCAAAACGTTATAAAACCAAGCAATCAGAGAGCATAGGACAAGAGGGCAGAATAAGCAAAACATGTACACAGCTAGATAGTTATTTTTCTGAACCAAAGCAGAGAGAAAGCGAGAGAGAAAAGGGAGGCACCACATACAAAGTTGTACACCTGGTTCACATCCACTGCACACCAATGCTAGATGGAATGGGGTGCTCAGTGGACCGGTCAGACGACCAAGACCCCCAAAAAAACAGCTAGCACGAGTCTCCAGAAGGTATGCTCTGCCCCGCAGCCTATTCTTCACCTAGAGGCGAAGAAAATAAATGTCAGCATGATCTATTTTCGTTGGATGACCAGAATAACAAAGGAATGCACGAGAGAAAAATGAGAAAAGGCTGAAAGTAGCAGCACCTCACGATCACGCCCAACGCCGTTAAGCCCTCCTTCGCAGCCTCGTTCCTGGCGGCTTTCTTCGTATTTCCCCTTCCCCGTCCACAGAACTGCCCATCCACCATGACCTTTACATACCAGACCGGCGTCGTTTTGGTGCCCTTTATGATCATCTCCTGGGGGAGCCCAACGTCCGCGTACGGGTGCCCGCCCTCGCCTACCCTGTCCGAGTAGACCCACTCGACGTTGCGGTTGTGCTTCTGCAGGTGTTGGTTGAAGAGCGCGAGGTGCCCGGCGGTGCCCTGGTTCATGACATTGCCTGGCTCT
>JANKHO010000452.1:0-22916 GCA_027627235.1 Agrocybe chaxingu | reverse complement strand
CCCACGCCGCCTTAACTTGGTTAAGTCGGTAGCCCAGGGTAGGCTTCTCATCGTTCGTAGATTTTTTTAGGTTTTCGATATCTCATCGCCGTTCAGTTGAATATATACATACGAAATGAAGTCTACATTATTAATTCGCAAGCCCGAACGAAACGACTTGGCACGAGGAAGATGTCCGAGTCTAATTATGGGTACAGGATTGGTATAACTACAACGACGAAGTCGTCAAGGCGCTTTCTACTAAAAGTACAGTATGGTTATTAGCCTATCTCTCGAAGCCTCCACACTCAAGCAACAGACGCCCGATACGCCCTCCGACTCCAGTTCCCTTCTCTATTCTCAACCGGCATTCTCTCCGAAGTCCCTTCTCCGTCGATACCATTATACTCAAAATCTTCCACCTCCTCTCCGAGATGATGCAATGTCAAGTCCAAGAACGAGGCGCTGAGTGGGCGGGTCTGCTCGAACCCTCTACTTTGGTCTATCGTGGCCGTTGTAAATGCGGTCGTTTGATAGCGGCTGCTTGCTGAAGGGAGGGGCACGGAGCGTAAATTCAGAACGAGTCGCGAGACCATGACAGAGGTTATGAGTTGGCTGAAGGAGGCACCGATTGCTTTCAGGTCGAGCGCCGACGAGAGCTAAGTGGCGGGCCAAAGGTTAAGGCATATATCTCGATGACAAGGAACCGATGAGCGCTTACGAAGTAAATCAGGGTGTTCATTAGGTTAGCAAGAAAGATGACGAAGAAGTACAGAGTTCCATCTCGCAATACGATCTGGACAATTCTGCGGACGGCTCATAAGCGTCGGGAGGGAAAGGAAACGTCTGTGATTTACCGTAGTTTCTGGTCCGCGTATCCTCCATCGCGAAGGTAGCGTCGCCCGCGCCACAATGTCAAAATGAAGAGGCATGAATCTGTTACGAGGGGTGCAACCCATACTGACGCTTTCGAAGTGGATATAATGAGGAACCTTCCCGAAGGGATGTTGGAAGGCAATGACTCACGAAAGAGGGTGCTGTT
Source organism: Agrocybe chaxingu (assembly GCA_027627235.1). Classification (NCBI taxonomy): domain Eukaryota; kingdom Fungi; phylum Basidiomycota; class Agaricomycetes; order Agaricales; family Agrocybaceae; genus Agrocybe; species Agrocybe chaxingu. The sequence continues at coordinate 21,895 of JANKHO010000452.1, read as the reverse complement.
TCCCGTCAAGACGCACCCGGGTGCCCCACCATCAGGGAGACGAGGGACGGCTGATTTGGAATAGCCAATAATTAACTATTGCAGAAGACAGTGGAAACATACTCACGAAACCCTTCGTGCAGGCCATAGGCAGAAATGGCTATCTGCGCCACAAGGAGAACCAACAAGAAAATTAAGACGGTGGATGATCTTCTGTAAAGGGCGTAGACTCGAAGGATCATGGTAACTTGGACAAATCCCCAGTTAAATTCCCGGCAGTCAGTAGCAGGTCCTCAAACAGAGACGCACGTTCGCATACTGCGATATTGGCGTTAAAACTGTGAGAGATAAGGTGGCGGGAGACTACCTGAGACCAAAGCAACCGTTGAAGCACCTTCGAACTTCAGGAACCTTTTGCAGCTGGACAAAGAACAGGTGAGCCTTGAAGAATCTTCATTCTGACGGGTTTCAAGGCTCACACCGATGGGGGCCATCTGGGATCAAAAAAGGCTAAAAACTAAGTTAGTCTGAATTCTTTTTGGGAGATAGTAGAGAACACACCGTTTATGATGATTATAAATTGCATCGGTGTGACGTATCGGTTGATCAGAAAGAGGAGTGTGGCCCCTGAGAACTTAGGCTTCCAGATCCTCTCGACCTGAATTGGCGCCCACTCGGGTCATTATTGAAGGAATAGGTTTTGATGGTACGGAACGCACTTCTTGACTGAATGTTAATCCTAGGGAAATTCACTCATTAGCAGCCGCACACAGGGAGAAAATAAACACTATTAAGACCTCACCCTGGTCGTAGATTAACATGACAAACGAAGCGATCTGGAAATACTTCCCCGCCAACCTACATGGAGCATAAGGCGTTCATTGCGGGGTTCTTCTGCAGAAATTGCTAGGGGAAGTACTCACAGGTGGCGTACTGCCTGGCTGAGCTGGGCCTCAATCATAGGGGAAGACATCACCAGGAGCTGGACAAAGATCGCCCAACTATAAGGGATTCAACTTGATGAACACATCTACTTCCTCAGGTGAGGTGAACCCGAATGGCGGTTGACCGCCCCAAGTTGGTGGCAACGGATGTCTATTATGAGATAAGAAGGGCCCTTCAAGTGAGCACCGATCCCTGGGTTACATTCGATATGTCCAGCTTAAATGGCTGCATCAGTCGCACGTGGGCCCGACACACAGCTTTGGCCCGAGACTTCCTCAGGACTTCGGCATTTGCAGGCACTCCATCGCAAGATCGGTTGCAAACAGACTGATGCGAGCAGCCACTATGATATGGGCGGTGAAAGAACGGACGCCCATCAATCACAACTACATATATGGACTACAGCACAGAGACGTATGTATATTCGTTGCGCGGGCCCAAGTGCCGTAATTAAATCTCCTTGATGCTGGAAGGTGCGACTAGGTTCAGCCACGGCCCCGCCGCATTCCTTAGCATGGGGACGAGTAACGAAAGGGGGCTACAATCACAATTTTTCGGATATCAATGGTCCGCACAGGCTGATCAGAGAGAAGTTTACAGCTGAAAATAACGTCTCATAACCTTCCTACAGATTCGAAGGTCTTACGATCTTCTCAGGTCATCCTGATGTTAGTGTAATGGCGGAGATCTTACCGCGGTATTCCATAATACAGATTCCCAAGGTCAAAGGTTAGAAGGAGGATTTTGTATAAGTTCACTTACGCAACGACCTTCCGAACGCAGTCGCAATGAGTTCGCTTAGCCCGTCAAGCGACGAAAGGTTTCCGCCGGAGGTCTGTGGAGCTGTGCGCCACACAAGCGGATTGCGGATTGATCAATTACGCGAGTGCCTTTAGTAATAATGCCATAGAAATGATGTCCTTAGCGACCAGGAGGATTGAGACTTTTGGATTTATGTGGAAATAAATGGCTGATTCAAGGGATCCGTACTTTTCGAAAAGCCGATCTTCACAGTGGGCAAATGTTCCAATTTTTCCATATTCGAATTTTAAGCGCCCACGCAGTATGCTTTAAGCATGCCCAGCCACACTCCAGAAATTTATGACGACTTAGCCTTGGACTTGAGCTTGAGCCCTTGTGGACCACCATCAGAATCACTTCGACTTTTCCAGAGCATGCTGACAGAAGAGGCGCGAAGGGTCCCATCAAGTCCTACAGATTTTCATTTCTCTCCTTTCTACGCCACAACTCGGTCGGAGAAGCGGATTTTTCGCGGCTGTGATATCATTCATCATCGCCTACATCTGTCATCCTTGCATCCTTCAGGTTCTGACAAGCGCTTCGCGTGGATCCGTGGGTATCGATAAGTTAAAAATTAATAAGTTAATCTACGACTACTAATGGAACAAGCGCGTGCACAGCTATAAATTGAATGTAGACCGCGATCGCGGGGTCCACTCCTCCTCCTTCTCGGCCTCTATCGTGCGGTAATCTCTTGACGTTTCAAAATCGTCGCCCAGTTTCCCCAGTGCTCTTGTCATCCTGGTTCTGAAGACGATTGGCTCTTTTGGTCTCGAGATCACGTTCGTCTCCACGATATCGATCCCAGCTGAAGGAGCTGAACGCAGATTGAGTACGAGGCGGGAGATCATCAACGTCGTCATCATGGCTGAAAAAGGGGCTCCTATTGGCTTGAGGTCGTTTGGCGCCGACTGTTGTACGTGGTCAGACAATCCGAGTAGCATGATAATGACACATAAGACGCACAAAGAATAGTAGGGCGTTGACAAAATTCATAAGAAAAATGGCGAGGAAGTAGAAGATTCCGTCGCGCAAGAATATATGGATCATTCTGAGAGATATTCAAGTCAGTTTCTGCCACTGCATGTGCGAGGCTATTCGTACGGAATTTTTTGAGAAGACCCAATGTATGGATGAATGCGCCAGAGTGTCAGCGCGAAAATCGCAGTATCTGTCACCAACGGTCCGATCCAAATTGCATCTGGAGAGAAATGAGAACGGGACTAACATCGCAACAACGTACTCACAGAACCATTTACTTGTTCCCGTGAGAATACATCCTATGTAGGGGGGTTAGATGTGAGACGAAGCAAAAATTCAACTACAACTAAGCAGTCGCACCAACAAAGGCGGGGCCAGGAGGCAAATGAACAGCTTCAGAACACATCAGAAAAGGTAAGGTGTCGCGAATAGGTGGGCTCACCGAATCCTGTACTAACACCCTTTATTGATACGATAAGCTGCGCGAGCCATAGTACTGCGAGGAATGCGAGGACTCGGTTTGATCGTCGGTATAGCGCATACACGCGGAGAATCATAATCACTGGTTGAAGCATCTCAATGAAGCCATACGCTGAGGAGCGTGTTTTCTGTACCTTCGCAGACTGCAACGTGGAACGCCGTCATGAAGGAACAATGGAGGATTTCGCATCACGTACTGCTTGACATGATCCCGCTCACATACCCCACGAATGGCACAAAGTCATCGCATCTGACGAGAACTCGAAAATAAGACTTGAAGATTGTTATGTCGAGAAATGGCGCTCACGCCTTGCCCACCCACTTCGGGTGGTGGAACGCTTGAAACGGGAATAAGGGATAGAAATGGGCTATCTGGTTGAGAAGACATACCAGTGATGACGATGATGTACTGCAATGGGGTGATGTATCGATTGAGGTAGAATAACAATGATGCGCCTGTAAACCGCTGCTTCCAGATGCGCTCAATCTGAACCCGAAGGACAACATAGTTAAGGATGGGTATGAAGGAGCGGAGCAACAAGTTAGACGAACCTCTTGGGGAAGTGTCGAAACTTCGGAATGTGAACATTGTCAGCATGCCACTGCAGACTGAAGAGTCTACACACCGTGGTCATATATCAGTATGGTGAACGCCGCCATCTGAACGCATTTCCCCGCGCGCCTGTGCAATCGGTCAGTGATTTTTGCTCAAAAATTTCGGCCTGAGGACTCACAGATTGTGGGCAACACGCACTAACGTCGCGAGGTCTACAGATTGGACGGAAGACATGGCTGCTCGGAGGGAGCTTTCGCGACAGTCGCGATCTTATTATATCACCTCAAACGCCTAGATGTCCGCGCCCTTGTAGTAAATCACTGAGCCATCTGGAACACATCTGAAGCTTGTCAATCCTACTCACCGTTGTCATCGGCATGTCATGAAGCGAATCACGGGCCTCAAAGTTGAGCAGAATCTTGTTTTGATGCTATTTCGAAAGGAGGTTTTTGTGCTTCTTTGATGAGCTTATCTTGGGGTTCATTAATGGAAGATGCACTGAATAAAGGGGGAACGACGAGGTCTAACAAGGTCAGCCAGAGGATTGAAGACTCTAAGTATAGTAGACTTTCCTCAGCTCGATAAAACACATAGTAGAGAGGATCTTCAGGGTTCACTGAGGAATTGAATTGAACCGCTTATCGCCCCGAATATCAGCGCTTACCCATCGCCTTCCGTCACATCGGGGCAAAACAAGCGACAAATTCTGACAAAATATACTTATCCTCAAAAGGAGTGTGATCTGATGACGACGAAATCCTTCGGTTCCCTGCGTTCCGGATGTCCGTAGACTTGACCTCGGGGTTTCTGGTCAGGACTCAGGCCAAGGATTCCCTCCAGATAGCAGGAAGTCACCAACAGATTTACCTTGACCGTCAGTGAGACAACGTCCGGCGGGAGAAGACTCCTTCCCGAATGCCGGCCTCTAGATGTCTTCATGAAAAGGCGGGTGTGTTCTCAGCTGCGGCCATTCGTTGAGGCTGCACGGCATGCAGTCGTCGATAACCGGCTGGAAGACACTGAATTGTCGATGTCAAAAAAAGATAAGATAATGTAAGAGTACATGTACAATTACACCGGTGACGATGACCTTGGACGCGGTCTCCATTCGTGGGCGCTGGACGTAGTCTTCGACATCTCAAAGTCTTCTCCCAAGTTGCCAATCACCCTTGAGACCGCAGATTCAAAAGCGATAGACTCTTTCGGTCGCGTCAACATGTTTGATGGTACGAGGTCGACACCTGCAGACTTGGCCGACCGCAGATTGAGGACCAGACGTGATATCATCACGGCGGTCATCATGGCGCTAAAGGGTGCGCCAATGGGTTTCAGGTCTTCCGGGGCCAACTGCGTGATTAATCAAATAGACATTGTGGTCAGACTATAGCCGACGGCAGGGGTTAAATCAGCTCACAAAGAATAGCAGTGCATTCATGAAGTTCATGAGAAAGATGACTAGGAAATAGATAAGACCATCCCTGACGAAGATGTGCAATAGACTAGAACGAAAGTTTGAGTGGCGATCCAAGTTTCGATGATGAACGAGACTCACGGGATCGATTCGGTGGAACGGATATATCTCCGAATGCGCCACAGCATTAGGACGAAGATGGCAGTGTCCGTCACCAGTGGGCCGACCCAGACGACAGCTGGAACTTGATGAGAAGAGGGTAAAACGATAGGGAGAACTTGCTAACAAAACCAGTTGTTCGGTCCTGTCAAGATACATCCTAGACACCAATGACGGACGCAAAGTCAGTCGTTCGAAAGATCTCACTTTCGCAGTGGGAGGCGTACCGACAAATGGAGGAAAAGGTGGTAGTTGAACGGCTGGCCGAGTCAGAGGGCGCTTCATAAGACGAGTGAAGGGATAGGCTCTTTTTGCTCACCAACACCCGTACTGACGCCCTTCAAAGAGATGACAAGTTGCAGAAGCCATAATAACCCGAGAAACGCGAGGATTTTGTTTGAGCGTCCATATAACGCATAGACGCGTAAGATCATGATTACTAGGGGTGGATTAAACAGTGATCGCATGGCAGTGGGAAGATCCCGTGTCTACCTTCACAAACTGTCAAGAAACGATAAGATGGATGTTTTGAGGGGAAGTTGGAGCCAACGCACCATTTGACATTACTGCACTCAAAGCGCCTTCAAACATAACAAAATCATCACACCTATGGAAGAAATGATCAGTAGGAATGAAAAAGACTTTGGGCTGTTAGGGACGCTTACGCCTTTCCCGTCCACGTAGGAAGGTGAAACGCTATCCTCGATGTCAGTCCTAAGTGTGAAGGCACAGTTCGCGGTACCTTACCTGTGATGATCACGATGTATTGTAGTGGAGTGACGTATCTATTGAGCAAGAACAGGATGGCCGGTCCCGTTACCTTTTGCTTCCATATCCGTTCGACCTACGAGAGCGAGAGGGTGGAAAACGCTGATGACACGATTATATGATGAAGCCGACCTCCAGAGGAAACGTCAAAGCTAAGGGCGATCACCGTCAACACCACCAACACGTATTTATTCGTAAATCGTGGCCTTACCGTGGTCATAGATAAGGATCGCGAACGCGGCTAGCTGGACGCATTTCGCATCACGGCTACGTGCGTCATTTCTCAGAAGGGTTTGAAGAACAAAAGACAAAGGAAGGCGACTTACAGGTGGCTGGCGACGCTGGCCAGAGTCTCAAACTCTGCAGGTTTGGGGAAAGACATCAGCGGGGCTATTCACAGGAACGCCCTTTATATCTAAATCCATCCATGAAACCCTTGCAGTGTCATTCCTGTGAAGGGAACCCGGGACATATCTACATAGAAGGCACCACAGCTGCAGGGCTTCTAAATGCTTGTGATCCCGTCCCTATGGAGTCAAACTCCCAGGCGCCGCTGACGGGCGAATCGGGGCGGGAGAATTGAGTACTAAACCCAGTTTGAGGAAGAAGGTTTGGGGGGCTATTTTTGATATTGTGGCAGCAGAAATGGGCAGGGGAGGCTTGAACAAAACATTAGAGACTCTGTAGGAAAGATTAAAAACTGTGATTATTTTGACTGGAGATTATTGATGGAATGATGAAAGAGGGGGCATCGAGGAGCTTACCTTTTGAGTTGTCGTCTTTTTCTGTTTCATCCAGCCGGCAGAGAGTCATGATATGCCATTGGACGCATTGTGACAGTGCCCTTCCTGAGTCAAGGTGCAACGCAGCGCTCCTCATATCCACGTATAATCCAAAGGGAAGCAGATCCGTTTCCCAACGCCCAGCATCGCTCCATCAGTGATAGGCTTGAGAATCAACGCTGTAAACATCGTGAAGGGAGGACTGCGTGTAGAGAGAGAAAAAACATTGGTGGGGAAGAATGTCGAAGAAAAGCTATGGACGCACCCATGGATACGGCTGATGATCTATCTCAACTTTCTTTTTCGCAAAAGCCCTATCAAACCAAGTACTCTCTGCTTCCCAGCCTTCTCGGATATGTATGATGATCGATCACTGGGGTTGACAGAAGTCGTTTTAGCATTCGGAATCGCAAAGATGCTCGGCGGCGCGAAACTGACATCCTGAAGAGAAGCAGAAAGCAATTTAGCACGCGTGTACCTAGATGTTGGATTCAACTTACATGCGCTGAGCGTTGTTCGTGGATGCGTAGATTTAAGCCTGAGGAATCAGGACCGCGATAGAATCATGGTGGCGTCTAATTGTCTGGAGGTGCATGACGGGAGGGAAGAAAGCGGTAGTCACTTCGAGCTCATAGAGCGACGGGTACCGGGCCGGCGGTCAGAAACACTACACCAGCGACATCGCCACTGATAGTTTTTGATTCTTCGGCTCAAGCTATGACCCCAAAATCAGTTCTCGATTGTATGGACTCTAAAATACATCTACAATGAACACGAGCTACAGTGATACAGCGACGCTACAAATTAAATAATGCTAGTTTACACTTGAAATGAGGATGAATCGTGACGGTGATAACTTCTTCCGCCCTCGTCGTCGCTCGATATTGAATCGTAATTTTCCGCCGTCTCAAAATCCTCGACGAACGTATCAACAACTCGGGCTGTTATTGCCGCAAATACAAGGGCCTCCTTCGGCCTCGTCAGCGCCATTGACGAAGGAATATTAGAGGACGGCGCCGCTCGTAGGTTCAGGACGAGCCGCGAAAGCAACACGCAAGTCATGATGGCGCTAAACGGGGCGATGAGAAACTTCAGGTCTTCCCGAGCGAACTGTCCGAACGAGAGTGTATGAGTTTAATCAAGCGGTATAGACATCCCTAGTGACACACTTACGAAGAACATCAAGACGTTAACGAGATTCATCAAGAAGATGGCCAAGAAATACATTGTCCCGTCTCGCATGATGATATGAAGTATACTTGCGACAAAATGCGTTAGAGAAAGCTATGCATATGTGCATCGAAGGAAAGGCGAACTTACGGCAAGCTTTCGGGAGAAGAGAGGTACTGGCGCACCCGCCACACTGTGAGGAAGAAGATGGTGCTGTCGCCCACGAGTGCGCTCACCCAAATAACAGCTGAAATGTCATGAGACGGATATCGGGACTTGCATGAAAATTTCCTTACCAAACCAGTTACTCGGGCCTGTCAAAATGCATCCTACGTGGGATCGTTGGGGTCAACTTACTCCTTCAAGCTTGGGAAGTGGGCGTTCATACCAACAAACGCTGGCCCTGGAGGGAATTTCACGGCTGCAAGTCCGTAAGAAGAGGTCAGAAGATTTTTCGGCCCGCAGGGAGGCTTGAGCTCACCGAAACCCATACTAACTCCTTTTGACTGTAGAACGACTTGTACGAGCCAAAGTGACATCAAGAAGCCCAGAATGCGATTTGACCTCGAGTACAACCCGTACACCCGTAGGATCATGATCACTGGCCGTAGAAGACATTCGGTACCGGGCAAAAAACACTCATCACTCCGGCTTACATTCGCAAACTAGAATGAAAGTCATAAGAAGAGAGGTTTACGGAAAGAACTAGCACGACGCACTACTTGCCAGCGCACCGCTCGTGGCGCCTTCGAAGAGGACGAAGTCGTCACACCTAATCCGCGAGAAAGTTATGAGGTAAATCTTCGACGCTTACTAACTACTAGCCCACTCACTTTTTCCCGGTCCATTTCGGATGATGAGACGCTGAACCGGACTTCAGACACGGTGGGTTGAGAATGAGAGAGGTACTCACCGACGATGATAATGATAAACTGGAGTGGTGTTATGTATCGATTCAGGAGAAAAAGTAGAGTCGCTCCTGAGAACTTTTGCTTCCAGATGCGGTCGAACTGTCGGTACCAAGAACATTGAACGCTAAGGCGAGCAGTCTACGCAATGCTGAGCGAACCTCTAGTGCGAACGTAAGCACTGGAAAATAGTGAGAAGACATCAAATGCGAGAGACTACTGACATGCAATGATCATATATGAGAATCGTAAACGCCACCAGCTGGACGCATTTTGCTGTGCGACTATATCATCGCCGTCAGAGAGGTTTCGATGGAGACCTGGACCGACAAAGGACTGACAGGTTGTTCGCGATCCCCATCAGAGTCTCAGGATCTGGAAGACCATGCGTGGACATCGGAAGTGGGAAGGACAGGACGCACAGAAGCCGTCTTATAAACCCTTGACATGATCAGCTAATCACCCATCCTGGAGCATCAATAAAAACAGAACCCCAGCGTTACGTTACACTTTGGTTCTTCGACCTATCAGAGGTTTAGTGGCGACGGGCGAATCACTGCACAAGCATTGCGACAGATTGTCCACGACCCTTCGGGCGGAATGTCCAAATGCTGACTCTGATGGTTATGTTTGGGATATGTGGTGCTGCCATACCCAGTCGCAATGTGATTCCGCGACACCCGACGAGTGCGCGTCTATTCCTAGCATAGAGTGACCGTCAATCAGGAATTCAGTTCTTGGCGATAGATGGAGAAACGGACGCATATTTGGCCCACCATCTCGACGTTGCTAGCCGCCGTTCTCTGTGCACGTCAAAGAGCCTGTCAAAGCTTCCTCGACGGGCGGGTTGTACCAATGGCAATGCAACGCACGTCCGACTTCGATGGCGACGGAGTTTTCAGAGAGTAGACGCTGGTCCCAAAAGAGCCATCAGGAGGTGATGAGGAGGGCCTTGCAGAAAGAAGGGGAGATGAGACAAAGGGACCAAGAGAGCTGTGATCGTGGGCATACCCGTCCCCCAAAACGTTTCTCATCGCCAAATTTGTGCGTCGCGTAGAGCTGAGAACACGCGCGCGTCTCGTGTTTGATGAGAACGAAGTGTTGAAAATTCAGAGTAGAAGAGCCACTGGAACGGCCGAAGAATTTCGTAGAATCTTGCACGCTTGCAGACCCGCAAGCTGATTTGACTACGGTGGGATCAGAAAACTTCGCTACAACGAGGAAGATGACTTATAAAACGCTGCTAGTGGAGGACCTGGTCCTTCTTCCCGTGTTCCGATGGTCCACCTATTCCTCCAGGCGGACAGGATGGGCAGCATGGCGCGAAATTTTGATCTGGCATTATTCAAAATCATATGAAGATGGTCGAGGATATGACAAGCAAACATACATCAGTGAAGTTGCCAGGCCCGCCATCGGCGAACAGCGGTGTTATTGCTCCAGGGTGTTCGCTGCGGTGGTGGATAAAATGCAAATTCTTCATCGCTTTCCGGAATATCCACTGAAATATCTTGAATGTGGAGTTGAGCCGAGCCTCCATTTTTCTCTAGTCACAGTTCTAATAATCGACGAGGATGCTCATCGTCGAAGTGGGTGCCCCGTCCGCCCGTTCTTTTCCCTTGGGTTGACCCACGCCAGAAATAATAACGCCGGCTTCAGGTTCGATGATCCGGGGTTTTTTTTAATGGAAAAAGGAGTGAAAAAGGAGTGAAAAGAGCGAGCTGCTAGGTGACTGTTTTCCTCCTACGAAATCAATATCGCGCTCCAAGATGTCGTCGTCGTTGACACCGTCACTTATAAGACGATGACTTCAGTACACAGGCTTAACGCAATACCACGACCTACACTGGGCCCAGGACAAAGGTGGCAGTAGCGGCGGGGAAGACCACGACTGGGAGTAGAGAGAACTTCATTCGCCTCACAATTTAGAAAGAAGTCGGGTGATTAATAATGAGAGAGAATTCCTGCTTTGAGGCGTTGGTGAGCGGGCTGCTTCGCTGATGAAAAATAACGCAACTGGCTACTCAATTTAAAGCTTTTCAACATGTCCGACCTTCCTTGATCTACACTTGGAGCCACAATATTGCTCCCATACGTGGGTAGCAGTCAGTGCTCGATGAGAACTCGAGCCTCGCATTTGAGCAAAGGGTAAGCGATGGGTCGATTTTGATCCCACTGAGGTTGCCGATCATGCCGATCATGATTGGCACCAGAAGTGGTGCGCCGAATGTGGCGCATATCGCCCCATCAGGTAAACTAAGAAGGGCAGTTGTGGCGACAAGGATAACGACTAGGATAGTTTGAGTGATCCTCTGCCTCATCTTCTGGCTCCCTCTGGACGGTGGAAGCCAAGACGGGCGTCTCATCTCAGAATTTGACTCGGAATTTGACATTTCCTTTAACAGAGACGAACCGTCGCTTTGGCTGCATCTTTGGACCGAAAAGAGCGCCCATGGCGGCTCATCGCTCGAGAGCACGACTGCTTGTAGGTGTCATCAAGGAGACTAGGACTGGGACCTCAATGCAAGGCAAGCCTCCGACAAAAAGGTCGCCCATTGAGATGGTTCAATTGAACTGCTCCTGGATCATCGCACGTCTGATAGAGTAGATGAACGCCACCTACCTCATAGCTACGGCGTTCGGCGATAAATCCATAGTGCTCCGATGCATTTCATTCTCGGCACTGATTGACATCGCGGAACGCTTCTATGTGTGAGTCGACGTTACGGTGATGGACACATTTTAGATATCTACATGCACGGGGCACAATCAAGCAAAAGGAGAGTAGTTCATCATAATCTGTAGGGCCTGGTTCCTACGTCATGACATCTCAAAAATGTTGTGGCCAAGTCTAGCGTCGGTAGACTAAAAAGTTCGAGGACCAAAGCTCTATCTTGGTTAAACGTTTAGGACTTAGCCTCAGACCGATGACATACTTACTCCCATGCTAGCCTACGGCACGAAGGGCAGAGTGAGCTTGGCACATAAAATTCCGATGAAAAGGCACCTCGACTGAAAAGAGTTCCGAGCAGACTATCCTCCAAGGAGAATAAATATCCAAGCGTGCCCGAAGGAGTTGTCTGCCTTTTTCATCAAGTATACTATTAGAGACAGCACAGAAAATAACGAAGGGCCGCTACTTCCAGTCCACGGATGCCGCCTCTCTTCATGGCGGCTGTACGCGCCAGAATCTTCCCGACGGCCCCGTGCACGAGGTTCATCGAGTTCATTCAAATTAAATTTCTCTGGTCGGATTTAAAAGATGAGCTTCTAGCTTATCGCTTCTTCCATGATTGCCTCCGTCGAGCACGACAGTTCTCCCGACTTCAAAAATAGGTGTACCATCTTTGATCAGGTTTCCCCAGGAGGCAAATATGTATTGAGAGCGACAGTCGCTCTTCAGTCTTCAGCTCAATCCTCCGCCATAGATGCGAGGCTATACCATACTATTCAGAATCTTTCCAGCCTGATTCATGATGGTGAACGATATACAAGAGGAAGTGCCGGGCCGCCTTGAGGTAACTTATCTTATCTGATATCAGTCCTGTATTCCTCCTCTTGTCAATAATATTGTCAACGGTGCTCGAGCACGTTTAGATCAGATTTACCATGGCCGCCTTAAGCTTGAAAGTTCCATTCTTGTTCGCCGCCGATATGACAACTTTATTGAATGGTGGTTTAGGAGAAAGATGTGACACCGCTGGGAGCCTGTGACGAAAGGGACGCTTACGGTGTTTGTCCAAAACTCCAACCTTGTAACACTTCTTCGAGCCGCACATCGCAACATCGCCAGTTTCTCCACCCGGCCGGGGAATCGATTGCCTAAATTACTGTCTCTTTGCTGGTCATAAGGACCAGACCTTCGCTCTTGGCACCTGGACAGCACAAGATCGATGTTTTTCGCGCGAACACGTCGCGATTTTCTCCAGGGTTTCATGGTAAGAGAACTCTGAAGTATCCCTTCCGTCAATTCAGTATTTACGTACCTAGAAGACATTTCTCAAGCTGCCTCGGCTCAAAATCGGGACGGCGGAAGCCAGAGGGTGATATAAGGTCGCGCCGACATAAATCTTTTGCGGTCATTGTCACCATGGCGCAACTTACATCTCGTCTGCTAGGCTTCATCCAATTGTTGGCAGTGCTTGGTGCTGCTCATGGATACATCGGCATGGTCGAGGAGCTTCAGGCTCGGCAAATTAATCCTGGTCAGCTCGCAGCTGCCTATGACTACATCGTTGTTGGAGGAGGCCAGAGCGGTCTTGCCATCGCCAATCGACTGAGCGAAGACACGGGCAGTACGCCTTTCTTCTGGTTTAACTTCAATATCCATACTGACGTGCTACGCTACCCTTCCACTAAACCTTTCAGGATCCGTGCTTATTGTGGAATATGGCTACATCAATGACAACCCTGGACAGCTCGATCCCTCGAGCGCAACCGCCTATCCACCTGCCAACATGTTCAATATCTCCTCGGTCCCACAGCCCGCACTTGGAAACCGACAGCAGCAAATCCTCGCTGCGTCCGTCGTCGGCGGTGGTTCGATGATAAACGGAATGCTCTTTGATCGTGCTGCTGCCGACGACTACACAATTGGGAGAAGTTAGGTAACCCAGGTTGGAGCTGGGATGGTTTACTTCCATACTTCAAAAAGGTTCGTTTCGCTTCATGGGAGCGCTCGAATATTCGATATGACCCCTCACTCAGGCTACTACCTTGAACCCTCCTCGGGCCGACCTCGCTGCCGAATTCAACATAACCTACGATATCGACCGGGCGTACGGCAATGGTCCCATCCACGGCACCTTCCCAGATTTCCTGTGGCCGGGAATGAGTACGTTCCCGGCAACTCTTACGACTTCTCAGCTTTTCTAACATCGTTCAGAGGTCCAGTGGAACGCTTGGAAAGACCTCGGCATCCAAATTAATTACGAGGGAGCTGCTGGCGATGCCTATGGTGCTTACTGGACGCCTTCCGCAACGGATACGCAATACCGTCGTTCCTACGCTCGCACCCGCTACTTTGAACCAGTCTCTACTCGTCAGAACCTCAAGCTCCTTGTCGGCCACCGAGTCAATGAGGTCCTCTTCAACGCTGACAAGCGAGCGGAGGCCGTCACAATCCAACAACGTGGCACTCCCAATGGTGCGACGACTATCACGGTCAAGGCTACGCAGGAAATTATCCTCACCTCTGGGTGGCTCCATACTCCTCAGATATTGCAACGCAGTGGAATCGGCCCGAGTGCTCTTCTTCAGCAGGCGGGAATCAACGTTCTTGTGGACCTTCCAGGGGTTGGCTCCAACCACCAAGAACATCCGTATTTCTTCGGCCAATTTTCATGTATGTTTCTCGTTCGTGTTTACGATTCATGGGTGATATGGATATGTGCTTGCAGACCAGACGGACGTCACCCCGAACCCGTCATCTCTGTTTGCCGATGCACAATTCCGAAACTGGGCAGACCAACAGTGGCAGCAGAGGAAGGGTAAGCGTCCTTTTCCTCGAATGTCTCCTCTTCGTCTCTCATTTCAGTCAAGGACCGAGGTCAATCGGTGTTGGCAACGGCTTGGCTACCGTTCCTCTGCCCGACCTGAGCACGCGATACCAAGCTATCATCGACAAAGCCAAAGCCCAAAATGCCGCTACCTACCTCCCGAGGACCTACACGCCGGAGCAGATCCAGGGCTTTACCGCACAGCGCGACGTCATGCTCGCCTCTTTCGGAAAGCGGGACAACGGTGTTGTCGAGATCCCATTCTCTGGCAGCGCTGGCAACATTCTTGTGCTCATGAAACCCCTCAGCCGGGGAACCGTCCTGCTGAACACCGCGGACAGGTACGCCGAGCCCATCGTCGACTTCAACGCGAACGTCAACCCCGTCGATGTGGACATCATGGCCGACATGCTTCGCTTCTACCGAAGGTGGATGCAAACGCCGAGCATGCGTCAGCTTACCCCCGCTGAGCAGAGCCCTGGTGCCGGCGTTTCGAGCGACCAGCAGATCAGCAACTACCTCGCGACAACGGTGGGTGCGTCGATCGGTCACTCGTGCTGTACGGCGGCGATGCAGCCACAGGACCAAGCGGGCGTTGTCTCTCCTGAGCTGGACGGTGTACGGCGTCACCGGCCTGAGCATTGGAGATATTTCGATTATGCCCCTTGACCCAGCAACCCATACGTGTGCTACGGTCTACGCCATTGCTGAGAAGGTAAGATGCCTGCTCAGAATCATTGGACTTGATCTGACGGTGTCCTTCGCCCCAGGCTTCAGATCTCATCAAGGCCCGCTACGACCCCACCATCCCCTCACCTCCGAACACCCCGGGTACAACTCAGCCAGGTAGCCCGCCGCCTACGACGAGCAACCCTCAGCCTACGCAGCCTCCGAGTTGTGCCGTCCCCAAATGGGGCCAGTGTGGTGGACAAGGTTACTCGGGATGCACGACCTGCGAATCCGGCTCTACATGCTCAATCTCGAACACCTGGTACTCTCAGTGTCTTTAATTTCGTGACGCGATTCTGGCGCTATGATGCTTCATCACGAGCCAGTGTTTATGATAATTTCTTGTTCAAAGGATTTCGCGAAGGGTGAGCGCCGTCATGTTTGGGGTAATCAGATCATCTACGCTACGAGGATGACCACAAAATACCTCAATGTCTGAGGGAGCCCGGGGCCGGTTCACATTTTTTTGCGGGTGGGATGGACAGACATGCGGCAGAACTGCCACCCCATTCCGTGTCTACGTTCCTCTATGTGAGATCTTCTACCTTTACATCGTCTAAACTCCTTCACTGCTCGGAGAACCTGAAGTGACATATGTATAATTGACCCTGTGCATCGTCCCCAATTATTTATGTAATCACGCCTCTCGCGAGGTGGTATAGCCCAGAACGTCAGGGCAGTCAAAACAGCAAGAACAATCTACAGCTCTACTCAACATTTCCATGAATTTCTGCAACGTCGTAAACAAGATTTTCCGGACCGGTTCCCGGCCATAAGCCACCATGCGCGTTCGTGACTTGGAGCTCCGAGAGTCGAACAACCACCATCACCAAGATCTTCGTGCTGCG
Source organism: Agrocybe chaxingu (assembly GCA_027627235.1). Classification (NCBI taxonomy): domain Eukaryota; kingdom Fungi; phylum Basidiomycota; class Agaricomycetes; order Agaricales; family Agrocybaceae; genus Agrocybe; species Agrocybe chaxingu. The sequence continues at coordinate 5,880 of JANKHO010000452.1, read as the reverse complement.
ATGCACACATATACCCTGATTTACAAACCGTTCTCGCCTTTATCTTCGATAATGGGACTCGGGAGGCCTACTAGGGTTGACTTTCGACGTGGATACGCTGGTGCTCAGGTGAGTATTTGTGGGCCGATTTCTTACCCTATTCTTATCTCAGCGATTCCTGTTCTTAGCTGTAGCATGTCTCAGTGTTCCTGAGGGAAGTTCACTACCTCATCTGCATCGCAAGGACGCTATCTGAAGCAAGCATGCTTGAAGAGGCGTCATCGCTGGTGAAACCTTCGGAATCTCGAAACTCGACTCGGAGGCGCATAGGGAGGCACAGATTACGTGGCTTTCGAGTTGTTGTCAGATGAGATGCTACACAGGTCTGCGAAGCGAATTTTCTCATTGTTTGGCAGGTAGAAGCAGAACATAGAACTGTCTTTTCATTCAGGTTCGTTTCCTCTACATCTTGGGATGGCCCAATGACTGGAAAGCTCCTTCCGACGTTCGGAACACCAACGGAATAGAAATCCCCCACAATTCTTCTTTGAGACCAGTTCAACTCATTCAATCCCTGCAAATTGACATTGGCGTCAGATGTACAAATTATCTACCACTTGCTTGTGCTCGCCAGCCATGTGGGGATATATTCGACCAGGCCAATACCTCAAACGTAAACGAAGACATCCAGGAGGGGACGCAAGGAAGCGACATGTCGGGTGATATCCACGAAATACAACATGAATACGGGACCCGGTCCTCGTAAACCGTCCATCGGACGGCATCGGCTGTGCCTTCGGCCCTCAAATTACAAATCGACGACATTGGGTCGAGTCACTTTAAGGAGAACATCGCTAGGCCGTCTTCCTACCTTCAACCTCCCTGCCAATCGAACCATCTATTGGCGACTCTCATTCGGACCACGCTCCAGCACTTCCTCGACATGACTCAAATCGCCACCTCCCAAATCGAGCTCGACGAACTACCCGCGTTGGAACGCGGCCGGCGCTCGCTTGAGCAGATCAAGAACATCGACTCGACGAAGGCTAACCTCGCAACGGACAACGAGATCTTCACCGAAACGCGGAGCACACGATCTCGCATTTTTGTGGACGCGATTCCCATCGAAGAAAGTGCAGACTCGGAACCTCACACGAGAAGACTTGGCTTGCGGATCGGGAGCATCTCTGTGGAGGTGGAGGAGAAGGTTTTGTATTTGCTTGGGGTGCGCTATCTGTCTTCGACGTGATTGGAAGTACGATGGGTTGCTAATCTGGAGTTGTAGTCGTGTATGGGTGTTTTCACAATTGGTCTCAACGACACCGCAACGGGAGCGAACTTACCGTCTATTCAGAAGCATTACAACCTCTCCTACGAGGTTGTCTCGCTCGTCTTCCTTGCTGGATTCGGAGGGTATCTGGTCGCATGCATGCTGAATTCTGTTCTTCAGAATGCTATCGGGACGCGGTGGATGCTTTTGGTGAGCCAAACTTTGGCCCAATCAGGGTTTCGACTCCAGTCGTCCATTCTGACGCTTGATTCATGGTAATTAGACCGCAGGATTATTATACGCGGGCGGATCCCTCTTGATCGCCTTTGCCCCCCCTTTCCCGCTCGTGATGATTGGCCTCATTATTATGGGCTTTGGAGGCGGCTTCTACGAGGCCTGTCTTACGAGTATCGTTGCTCATGTGCGTCGTTCTCCTAGGCCCCCCATGAACTAGGTTAAAGAGATGTCGTTTAGTTCGAAAACAGTAGATTTATGAACATCTTGTACTCGTTCTTCGGAGTATGTGCTTGAATCTTCTCCCATATTGGACGTTAGCTTACCCATCGATTACAGATCGGCGCGGTGGGCTGCTCGATGTTCCAAGTTGCATCAATTTGTAGCTAAGTGATGACTACAGCTGTCCGCCCCGTTCATTATCGGAGGATTTGCCAAGGCCGCTATCCCGTGGAATGTGAGATTGAACCTCCTTCTCCCTTATTCAACAACAGAAACTGAATTACTTTGACCGTAGCTTTACTACTGGTTTCCTTTCTCCCTGGGAGTGATCCTCATTGCTGCCCATTTTATGCTTTTCAAGCAATATGTCATCCCTGCAGAAGCTGAGACTGAGCACCACACCCTGCGTGCAAGGTTTACTCAGTTGACACAAATGAGGATCACTTGGCAAGTGAAACTTCTCCCTACGACGTCGGTGACGTGTGATTGCTGATACGGACCCTAGGATCGGGATGGTCTTGATAATGCTCAGCTTTGCTATCACCCTCACTCTCAGTAATGTAAGCCATTCCATTCGTTCGTATGGGCCTTCGATTGTTCTAATGCCTATCATATCTCAGTGGTTGACCTCATATCTCATCGAGGTCAAGGGCGCTGGGGTCGACATCTCCCGCTATCAGCTATCCATGCTTTGGACAGGTAAAGATACTTGCCGCAGCCTTGAAGCAATGTAACTCATGTCAGACTTCAGGCATTACTGCCGGCCGAATGTTCTTTTCGTTGCCGTATATTCGCGTCCGGGATAGGGTCGGGAATGCGCTGCTGCTTGTGCTCCTCTGTGGCGCGATTGCCGCCCTTTGGGCAGCGAAGGCAAATGCTTCGAATTGGGCCGTCATTGCCACTGCAGGATTCTTCCTGGGGTATGTTCATCCAATCTAAACCTCAAACCATAATGACTGACATTGACGTAAAGCCCGAACACCCCTGCTATTCTATCTATTGTCTCAATCCGTGTACCTCCTCGGCTGAAAGGAGCTGCCGTTTCCATAACCATTGGTACGAACACTTTTTTTCTCGATCTATACCGAGTCCTTAATTCTTTTTGGCAGGATCTGGCCTCATTGGTGCAGCTCTTGGACCATTGCTTTTTGGAGTGGCCGTAGGCAAGATTGTTCCGGGGCTGGAGGTGCTTCCACCTGTGATAGTAAGTCAGACAAAGAGATATCGTCTATCTACACGTTGCTCATGTGCTGAGTAGATTGTTCTTTCCACATTATCCGCCCTCACGTTCTGGACAATTCCGCCTCGTGAAAAGCGGGACTAGCTGGAGAGTTTTGGTCAGTTGTGAACAGAGCTTCTGTGGCGTCGATGCGGAGTAGGACGCAACGCGGTGGCTCTTCAAGTTCCTCCATGCAAGGACGCAATCGGGGACAAATTCGAGCATTAGGCGACGCGATAGGTCGCCATTACCTATGTACATCAATTCTTGTCCGTGTGGGGCTCTCTATTGTCAAATGCTCAAGTTGCGTAACAGAAGTACGAGAGCTAAATTTCCTCTCAAAGTTCTCTGCTTGTGGTCGTTCTTGGGCCGGCCCGAAACCGCAATGCGATCACGTGCGCATGTTTATTTAGGTAATAACGTGCGTCAAGCGTTGTCAGGGCTTTTCGACAGGGTCCAGGGAGCTTGACGCGCTGTTCACCCCCAATGTCACTGTGCGGGACATTCTCCATCATTTTCTTGAGGCCACGTACGCGATGTGCACTCTCCGCGACAAATTCGGCTGCGTGGAGCGGCTGATCAGGATCTTTACAGAGCCTGCAGGCACGCATCGACGAATTTGACAGCAAAATGCTTGAGGAATGCAGGTCCCCGTCGACGACTCGCCTGCGTCTGAGGGCAATATAAGTTGGTGTGTTCGCCCACATATTCACCTTTCTATTCTTCTCCTTCAATCTCGTCCAACATCAGAGCACGGCCATGTTCGTGCCCTTTTTTCGTCTCTTTCCTCCTCCAATTCGCGGTCCTCGATTTCAAACTGGAACGCCGGAAAGGCAGTGGTAAAGGGGCGAGCAGCTCCGGAGGCAAAGCGGGCAAGAGCAGCGCGTCGAAGAGTACGGTGCTCACATCTAGCTCATCGAGCAAGACGAAGTCGAAGACCAAGGCAATCTCCAGCTCATCTTCGTCTTCGACAAGGTGGAAAAGTTGGTCAACATACGGCGGTGGGAGTGTCCCAGTCGCTGCTGTCATACCCGCTGGGCAGCTCTTTGCTAGACGAGTGGCGGGCGGGGCGACTAGGTCGCAAATCTTTGGAACAAGGTGCATATATGCGCTTTTTCTGGGTGTTCGAGAGATAAACTGACCTTTTTTTGGGTGCTAGAACGTACGGAAGTGGATATCCTGGCATTGCAGGACGTGGAACCTCAGTACGAGGATTTCCGTTCATCTTCTGGCCTATCGCCTGGCCGCTCGCAGTAGGCAACGGCGCGGTCAGCGCGTCGTATCTGCATAACAACCTCGAGGTCTGTCTCCCTCTTTCACACCTGATCGATTTCTTACTTGTTTCCGGGCTATTGAACAGTATGGCGACCCCACAAACTCCTCTCGTCCCGGTGGCCCCCTATCCACTGCACTCTTTCCCTCTCTCTCCACCCCCACCCACTCTCTTCCGGATCCTAGCCGATAACAGCACCCGTATCCCTCGCTCATCGAGGACCTCCCCAGCCCAATTGCTCTTCCCACCTCTCCCAGTATCCTGCCATCCACGTCCACTCTGGTTGCCTCCCAAGCCCCTCTGCCAGACACACCCTCCAATGTTTCATCGTCTGATAACACAACAACGGTATTGCAATCACCCCACCCAAGTGAAGTTATCCAATACTACCGCGCTTCAACCCTCCTGCTCTCTCTGGACGGATACAACAACTCGCAGGCGACATACTCGGCACAGGAAGGTCCGTTCCAGGACGCCCAAATCCCGCTGGCAGACCCGAGGGACCTGGCGCTGCTGGAGTGCTTGAATACGACAGTTGGGCTGGCAGCGCCATTGATTAATGCTGGAGATGGGTTGAGACTAGGGTTTGCGACAAGTCAAGGTGTGGGTGTGGGCGGGCTGGTGGGCGTATGGTGGGTTGTATGGTGGTTGCCTAAGATGCTTTGAGGTGTGGTGTTGTGACGGTTCGTCCCCGTTTTCTGGCTTGTTGGATCGGAAATTTAAGTCCTTTATCCTGCGAAAACATTTACACTCTTTATGAACGACGTTGATATTCGTCTACAGATACGCGACCTGTATAATGAACGCCGATATCCAACAATCGTACTTACCTCGGCACTCAAGTTCTCACTGTACTGATCCGAATTCAGTAGATCTGCTCATCGGCTGCCAACGTCTTCTTGACGTTGACATTGTAGCCCATCAATACTTCGCCACCAGTCTGGTCTCTCTATGGTCCAACATGGACCCACTGAGGGACAGCCTCAGGTACTATCGCCTCACAACACACTTTGTGTTTGCCCCACTGGGCCTTGGTACGTCCCTCTTGGGTTCTACCCCGATTCAAGTGGACGAAGATCACGGTCCCGGCGATTCGTGCTGTATCAAGAGTTCCCGACATATGACAGCCTCGTGTTGCTGAATTTTGAAAGCTCCATCCACGCCCACATGTTCAACTTTCTTATCGATTGTTGCATTTGGCTCAGATCCGTTCTCGAGTTCCTCTCCTCTGTAGACCTATGATTTTTTTTCTTGGTCCAGGGGGGATTACAACTACGCGAACAGCCCTGAATACCAACCTCAGGTGTGTGCTCTTCCAACCATAATATAAATGTTATCCGGAGATCATGCAGGACAAGCGGGGACAACCCTTTCAGGAATCAGGATCAGTGACGTCCCATGGCAGTGCCACCAAAAGTCAAGAGATGACAAGTCGATCCTTCGGGACGGATTATCTATCCTTATCTATCCTTGGCTCCTCGTGTTGCGCCTTCGTCGTCCGCCCTTCGCATCCCTTCAAGTTTTGACATACTTTTGACGCGAGCTTTCATTTATCGTGGTCCTGTACGCAACGTTGCCTGCAGGCGTGGATTAACCCCTATCCATATGCGAGTGAGCATTTGTTCGCAATTACGGCCTAGTCTCTGCTTATTTGTCTGATGGAAAAACTTCAGAACAGGACGA
>JANKHO010000451.1:0-22922 GCA_027627235.1 Agrocybe chaxingu | reverse complement strand
GCAGCCTGTCGGCGCAGCATCCGACGGCACGTTGCGCACCCACACCACTGTCAATTACAATAGGATAGCGGTACACCTCCATGCAGTATCCCCCACCCCAGGACCAGCTCGTCCGATGTTAACCTCCTGGAATTCCGGTCCCCGCCAGATGGGGTTGATACGATCGCTAACGCTCGAATGTACGCCCCCCTCTTCGCTCACTGCGCTTCGCAGACGTTCGGACGACCAATTGCGACGTGTGCACGCTCACTATCGATGGACGTACTCCGTACATGTCATGATCATGTCTTCGGTGTGGGCTGTGGGCTCAAAGACTCAGAGTCTGAGGAGAGTCAGCACGCGGTCCGGAGAAGCTCGTCGGGACTATCTGCTCTGGGTGGTCATAATTCTCAATATGTTTTCATCGATCCCTGTCCTCCGAGTCTACATAAGAACATGCACATCCATCTGTATCGCCGAATCCATAATAATAGAATAAATGAAAAAGGCACAGAACGCGAGGTCGCACACCCGAGCAAGCCCTCCCGAAATCCTGGGGCCCGCACGCCTTGACGACAAAATGAAAAACGCGGATTACGTAGAGTAAAATTCGGCCGATGGCGATGGCGGCGGATTATCATACGGCATTATCACCGCGACGAACGTTGGTTGGTGGATGGTCGGATCGATTAATTACATAGGAATACTGTCGTCGAGGGTGGCCAGCTTCATTGACAGATGCGAGATGAACAAATTGATGTTCGCTTATGACCCTTCCCTTAGTTCTTTGTTCGGGTCCCCTGGGGTACCAACCCTGACTCCCGCTGACATAAGCCCACAAACTCGGCCTCTTCCCATCTTTGGAGACAGAGCGCGAGCGCCAATGTCGGGCGTCTGTGCACACCCCTACCAAGTGAAGCGCGTAAGGGATTAAAAGTAGGCTATGTAAAACAAGATTTTTTTCAAAACAATTTCGCTCTCAATGGCACTCTCGTTGACCACAGAACCAAGGCACACCGGAGGCAGCAAGGAACAATTCGGGGCGGTCAACTACACGCAACGGATATTTCGGCCCTAGCTATAAGAATCATAGAATACAAGAGCTCAGTTGTTTGGAGCGCAAATGACTGAGGGGGAGAACGGGTCGAGTCCACGGTTTAAATATATAAGTACTGTGAAGGTAGAATGTACTGTACATATCTACAAGTAGGTAGGTAGCGAGAAAACGTATCATGTGGACATAATCCTGGCAGAACGGAAAGGGGAATATAAACTGGGCAGTGTACAATGCACCGTGAAGAAATGGATAAGTAGAAAAGATACCGGAGCCGTTCGTACGCCGAGCATTGCGAGAGCGCCGAGGCTGCGGGCGCTTATGTCCGGGTATTGCCCGCGGCAATCCAACATTAGCAACTAATAACGCATCGTTTGTCTACATAGTCCTGTTAGTGATAGAGACAACAATTTATGCTTTCTACCATTGGTCAAGTGCACGCTGAGGCGATGACCTTGCAACTCACATTCGTCGTCTTCTTGACTCCTCCCACGTCTGTGGTTGATAAGAAAAAAAAAAACACCAAAGGACACAAAGCCGTGAAATATGAAAAGATGCCACAATACCTTCACTGGAAGCAATCAGAATAGTGAACGACCAAGGATGGCGAGGGAACCGACATCTAGCGTACCCTGAGGGGTGCAGGATCTCTCATGACGTCGATGTCATCCCGCCCTTCCTCTTGCCTGCAGCGCCGGCACACTAAAAGTGTCCCTGACTGATTGCCGGCAGGGTCCCGGCCCCGACCTTTCCGCCTCATAAGCCGGGTTAGCGGAAATTCGTTGGATTGTCTGCAAACCTTCGGATATTCATCTTCTGAAAGTGTGTGCCACGGCAGATAGATTTTTGTGAAGAAACAAGGGCGGGATAGCCCGAAACGGGACTGCAGACCCCAGGTACTCACTGCGTCACAATTGATGGCAGGTCCGAATAAGCGACATGACAAGACGTCCATCACAATCGACTTCGGCAAACGAAGCTGGCCATGGTCGACGACAGTAAGGAAAGATAACTTGGAGGATACGCGTCGAACGTTCGACAAGGGTCGACGACGCGTTGAGGTAATCGCGACGGATGCTGGACGCACGGTATGGATTTGTGGATCAATGTATGAAATGTACCATCCCTGAGGGTCGCGTCCGGAAATAGATAAGTGTATGGGCGCGTGTGGGCGCTTAATGTGTCTGTGAGCCGAGGTCGGCCGAAGGTCTATATGTACATGTAACATAGTCTTCTATAAATGAATGAACACCGAGATTGCGCAATCGTGCGTGCTTCTCGTCTTATGCAAGGTTCCGTATTTACTCAGGTTAAACTGAGCTTACAGCGCTCGCTCATTGCTCGTACGTTGAATCATCGATCGGCCAGGCCAATGCGTATGTAAAGCGCTAATACTACGGCATCATGATGGAAGCTGAGCGCTGATTAATGGTTAATGTTGCCTGTTCTGCACTCGTCCACCCGATTATCACGCTGACGTTTATTTGAGCAGAATGTGTGTGTCCAAAGCGACTCCTTGAGTCTACTCTGCTGTAAATCGTTTGTACCTCCTCCCCGGAAGTTCTTTGAGCAAATCGATATCATCGGTTGTCACCTGATTCACGAGAGAGCGACTCCATAGACCGCTATTTTATAGAAGGCAAATCCTTCAGGCGTTGAGAGGCAAACCTCTAGGTTAGTTCGTTGATAGATTGTGGGAGACACAAGGAGGTATTGAGAAGTAGATAACCTGGATGAAACGAAGTATGTATGAGTAAATGGCGCGGTTAACGTCAACGACGAGAATGCCCAAAGAAAAGAAGAATATGTGCCCAAGTAAAAGGAACCCAAATGAAAAGTGATGAGTATGAATGTGTTGTCAGTAAAATGTATCAGTGTGAATGTGTTGATGAGAAGGAAAGGTATTTGACGTGGATAGGAGGTGGGGGCAAAAACACCTGCACGAGGAGGTCAGGAAAAAGAAAAAGACTAGAGCGGGCGTACCTATACGACAATCGGGGGAAGCTCGAATTGCACATCCTGTCTGTTTGGCAGGCTCTCGGGGTCGACAAAGAGCGATCCGAGAACACCGTCCAGGCGCCTGTACACATGCAGCATGTGCACGTCGCGGAAGGACCCCACTCCCGCGATCTCCCCCCAGAACCCATTCGTGAACTTTGCCTTCTCCGCGAACTTCTCCTTGTAGTAGGGCGTCAGGATGACGAGCAGGCCAGGGAAGAGCTCGTGGCCTGACAGCGTCGTTATCCCCCCCTCGTAGTGCACCGACGCATAGGCGTGATAGCGAGGAAGAAGAGCGATGATGTGTTCAACGATGGCGTACGGCACCTCGCTGGTGTGGAGGACGTGCGTGATGAAGTCGAGGAGGACGGGCTGGGTGTAGTGGTGCGAGTCATGCATCTCTGGTGTGCAGCTGAGGATGTGGAGGGCGGAGTGGATGCTCGAGTGGCGACCAATCGCCGCCGCGGACGCAGAGACATGTACCCATGAGACCCACGGTGATTGTAATCGATACGCCGCTGGTGGTCAAGGTGTTCTCAGTGGCATGCCACGCCCCCTTGAGTTCCCAGTGGGAGGGATTGCTGCATACCCAAGCCCGGCTGGTTATTTTTGGGAGAGACGCTTATTTTGGAGACCAGGAGATTTGATGTATATAAATTGGCCGAGAGTTTTTGTTCTGTCTGATTGTGACCTACGAGGGAGAGCGATCGACGGTAAAATATAGCGTACAGCGGTAGACAGCGGTCTTTCGAAGACTCTGGGTACCCTTGATCTATGTGTCTTCTGATTACAACGACCACCAAGTGACGAAGTGCCTTTTTTCCCTTGCTCACATATAACCTCATTGCCGACTGAATTGCGTTTTCTCCTTTCTGGCGGAGATGTGTATGGACCTTGAAGTCACGACCCTGGCCGGGCATCGCATTTGGGTGCCTTCTTCAATGATGGCGGTCGGGATCGAAGGACATGTAAAAATATTTAACTATTTTGTGGACTAGTGTTGTCGCCTTTCGTTGAATACACGACTCTTCTTGAAAATCTCATGGAACGCTGCCAATTTGCCCCTATTCCGAGTAAGGGAAATTCTTCCAAAAATGGAATTTCGATCTACGGCATAATCGCGGGTCACAACTGTCTTGAACACCATACACAACGTCACGCCCTCCCCAACCAAGCCTACAGCTTCGCCTTCGCACCTGCAACCACACTCTCCAAATATCTGTACTTATAGTAAAGCTGGAGGGACTCCGGGTTCGCTACCGTGCCACTGGGTTGCATATTGGACCCAGAAACGATCTGCTTGACGGCTATTTCGATCTTTTTGCCGTTCACGGTATACTGAAGGGAAGTCGTCAGCTAGAATTACGATCAGAATAAGAGTGTGTGCTAACCGGAATATCCATGACTTCGAAAATATACGCCGGTACATGTCGGGCGCTCAGTCCTTTCCTGATCGCATCCTTGATCTTCGCAACAAGTTCAGGCGTGAACTTGTGGCCCGCGCGCATCTTCAGGAAAAGGAGGACACGCTCATCCTTATCTTGGGGTCGGCGTTGGCCGATACAAAGTGAATCGTCAAGACTTTCCGAAAACTGTTCCAAGACCGCATATATTTCTCCGGAACCAAAGCGAACGCCGCTAGGGTTGAGGACGCCGTCACTTGATAAGGGATAAAATCGCGGTGAGTACCCGTCATGATGGCAAATACATGTTGACCACATGAATACCTACCTTCGCCCAAGGATTTGAATTCCCTTGGTAACCGGGTTGACGACCATGAAATCGCCTTGCCTCCAAACACCTTGGGAAGACAGCAAGTTAGGCGTTTACCATGCGCTGAATAGGTAAACTCGCTGGTTCTTACCGGGATAGGTACTGAAGTAGGCGTCCTTGAGCTTGGCACCGTTTTCGTCTTCCCAGAACTTGACTGGGAGAGAAGGGTGGGGTCGGGTGCAGACGAGCTCGCCAGGTTGGCCGGTAAGTTCAATGTTGTGTCCGGCAGGATCCCAGACCTCCACTTTCATCCCAAGCTCCTTCACTTGTATTTCTGCGTGCATGCGTCTGTTAAAATGTCGTGCTCGAAAGGCCGAAGGGGATCTTACCACCGGCATAAACCGATAAGCTGCAGGAACCAGTCACGACTGTAGCATGTCGTTCTGTTTCAATATCAAATTCAATCGGGAATATAGCTTCAAACGCACATGCAGAACAGATATCTGTCCCTCCGCTAGTCGAAGCAATATGGACATGCTTTCCGAATGCTTCTTGAATCCATTCGAACATTGGAGGAGTAACAACCGCGCCGGTAACTGTTAGACTGGACAACGCCTCAAAGGGAGCCAATTCCACTGCAAAGGCCTCTTCCATGTTTTTTTCCAAAACAAAAATCCGGGAACCACGCACATGGTTTGATTCCACGTCCTTGAACTTCAGCCATGAAGCGCGGACTCGTTCCCCATGCAGTCACGCTAACGCCATCCGATGAGAATCGATGGCCAGGAAGTCGCTGAGGAATGCTCACCCTTGATCACTAATAAATTTGAGATAGGTCCTTACGTCTGGGTGGAATGGCGAGCCGTCATAAAGAATTAGACGCGTCCCACAGGAAAGTGCCGTAAGCATGAAAGTCCACATCATCCAACCTGTCTGAAGACGGGATATAAGGCGCGATGGTCGGACTTTGACAGGAACTTAGGATAAAGCCTACCGTTGTGTATTGGAAGTAAATCTCATCGGGGGAGGCATTAAAACCGAGTCGAACGTTCTTCTTGGTATTCAGAAGGAGTCCCTAGATTCGATTAGGGAGAAGTTGGTTAAAGTTATAAAGGAATGATACGAGACTCACTCCAGCAGAATGCACGATACATTTTGGCTTTCCCGAGGTACCAGAACTGTAGAGAATGTACAAAGGCTGACCGAAAGGTAGCTGCTCAAAGGATAGCGCACGATTATCGTCAGCCTTCAGAAAGTCAGCCAGAGTTGAGCTGTCATGTCGTGTTAACCCTGGTCTGATGACGCTTTTGCCTCTAGTTCAGTTTTGCTCACCTCTTTGACATGTCTGGAATAAGCAGCTGGCGTCCAGAGATACGACTTGGCAGAAGAATAGCACGTTTCATTCCTTGCATCGAAAGATTCATAACAACTTCTTGAATTTTGGGGAGGAGGTCGACTCGCTTCCCAGCATACAAGACCTCCGTCTCGGCGAACACGAATTTGGGTCGGATTTGGCGGTACCTGTCAAGAACTCCCTGCATATACTTGGTTCATAAAGAAGGCTCGCCGACTGTTCTTTGGTGACGTACTTGAGTTCCCATGTCAGTCGCCGTGCTTGAGAATATACCGCCAATACTGGCGGTCGCAAGCGCTATGATGACGGCATTGCTAGTATTTGTTACGATAGCTGCGCAATTTAGAACATAGCATTTGACTTCAGAAAAGATGTCACGAACCTGCCACGCGATCGCCGACTTTCAACCCATTCACTCGTAGGGCGGCCGTCATGACGCGTACACGTTCATGAAGCTCCCTGAAGGTGACGTGAGAGACGACGCCAGACTCCCCTGTTTCAACGAGAGCGATCCCATCGTCCCTTCGGTAGAGCAGGTTCTCGGCGTAGTTCAGACGGACGCCAGGAAACCAGGACGGAATTTCCGATAGTATTGGTCCAGGTTCCAAAATCTGATCCTGTGGAAGTTCTCTTTGAGCCCAACCATCCAAAATCGTGCCACCACTGCATTGCTGACCATACGAGGAGGAACGGACGATATGATACCAAGGAACTCCCAGAGATCGACCCAGAATGTATAATTCTCAACAGAGTACTTGTGCAAATCATGGTAATCTTCTATCAGTCTGCATGAGCACGACGTTCGGATGTCCGATTTAGAGAAGCTCACTCAAATGCAATCCATACTTTCTATTGATCTCTCTTCGCAAAACCTCAACAGCGCTTCTACGAGGCTGAACGGGCGTCCAAAGAAGTCTTGATTGCGCGAAGTAGTTGTTGTCCATCTTTTGAGGAGAATAGCGAGACGTGATAGCGTCAACAAGGATGGCGGCGGTGGCGGGTCGTTGAATGGTGATTATAAGGAGAAAAGGATGCTCACCTGACTCAAGCTTGGACCTTTAGCTTTAATATCGATCTCTGCGCGAAGGTGGCTTAGATTGTGCCACATCGGGACTCGAGTAACCCGCATCAAGTGCTAAGAATACCCAAACGTTTCGTTCGTCACAGCAATCATGCTCAGATGGAATGGCATTCAAGGACAAGCGGCTACAGCTCGAGCCTCGAGGTTGATAGCCCAAGACCTCCACAACCTCAACGGGATGCTTGAGGTTGAAACCCGCTCACGCTGGTCTGGTTCGTAGCTCGAGCATGACCAGTTTACGGGCCATTCCCACTATTCAATGTATCACTTCCTCAAGCTCGAAATAGCATCTGTGTGAAATTTGGTGGACAGATTGATAGACACACGAGCTTGCCGATATCTAGAAGACTGACGTTGGCGCGGATGGTGACGAATGAAGCCATGAAACGTTGAAGGAGAGGAAGGCGTGGAGAATCATGATGTGTCATCAAATTTAGGTTGGGTGTATAATAGCAGTCCGGATGCGGGCCGCTCTTCTCCAGAGTTCGAGGGTAAATCTCTCGATATCGACTCGTGGAGTGTACAGTGCTTTGAAAAGAAACTCAAATAATTCGTGTGCGGTTCGTTATCAGACTCGGGATTGCATGCTGCGAGAATCACAAGAAACCAAAAATAGCGATATGTTCCAAAAAAGGTATCCAAATTCTCTGCCATTGCAGGCCCGCCTCCAACAAACTCGGTCAATTACACGACCTACAACTTTGAGCTGTATCCAACAATCCTCTCGATATCTTTATACTTGTAGTATAGCTGAAACGACTCCGGGTTCGCAACCGTGCCGCTCGGCTGCAGATTAGATCCAGAGACGATTTGCTTGACGGCTATTTCGATTTTCTTGCCGTTGACAGTATACTGCACATAACCATTAGAAGCTCAACCTAGGTCAGAACGAGTTATTGAAGTGCACAAACCGGAATATCGGCCACTTCAAAAATATAAGATGGGACATGTCGTGCGCTGAGCCCTTTCCTGATGGCGTCTTTGATTGTCCCAATGAACTTAGGACTGAATTTGCTTCCAGAGCGCATTTTCAGGAAGAGGAGGACGCGCTCGTCGTTATCACAAGAGCGGCGTTGTCCGACGCAAAGAGCATCGTCGATGATGTCCGAGAACTGCTCCATGATGGTGTATATTTCCCCAGACCCGAAGCGGACGCCGCTGGGGTTCAGGACGCCATCGCTTGAATGATATTGAAATAAGAAATGGTCTGCGCGAAAGATCAAACGCTGCACACCTCCGTCCAAGCACCTGCATTCCTTTGGTGACAGGGTTGATTACCATGAAGTCGCCTTGCCTCCAGACGCCTAGTGATATTCATGAAAATCGACCATCAATAAGACGAGTGAGGTGGCATTTACCTGGATAGGTACTGAAATATGCGTTCATTAGCCTTTCACCCTTCTCGTCTCCCCAAAACTTGATGGGTAAGGAGGGATGGGGACGCGTGCAGACAAGCTCGCCAGGCTGGCCTGTCTGCTCAATGTTCTTCCCAAATGGATCCCAGACTTCGATTTTCATTCCAAGGTCCTTAACTTGAATTTCTGCACATAGAGTAAGATCGTCAAGAACGGAAACAAGCGTCCAAATGCTATCTTACCCCCAGCGTAAACAGGCAAGCTGGCTGTACCGGTCACGACTGGAGAAACAACGGAATGATCAGTTACAGGATCTGAAGAAGGAAGAACACGCCATACACGCTCCACAGATATCCGTCGCGCCGCAGGTCGATACGAAATGGACGTGCTTTCCGAACGCCTCTTGAGCCCACTGGAACATTGGAACGGTCGTAATGGCGCCAGTGACTGTTATATTGGCCAAACCCTCAAAAGAGGCGATTTCCACTTCATGGCGTCAATACTCAGGGCGGAGGCTCCGAGTGCACATGAAACGCACACGGCTTGATTCCGCATCCTTGGACCTCAGCTAGGAAGCGCGGGCTCGTTCCCCATCTCGTCACCCTAGAGTGATATGCACAGAGTAATTAGCGGATATTGCATACGGAACAGTGGTGACTGCGAGGGTGTACCCTTGATCACTGACGAACTTGAGGTAAGTCTTGATGTCTGGGTAGAAGGGTGATCCGTCGTAAAGCACCAGGCGGCAGCCGCATGAAAGACCAATAAGCATGAAGTTCCACAACATCCAGCCAGTCTATTTTCGCGTTAGATTTCAGAGGAAGCCACGAAGGAGGAATGGAAGTCACAGTCGTATATTGGAAGTAAACGTCGTCAAACGAACCACCGAATCCAAACTTAAAGTTCTTTTTCGTGTTCATGAGTACGCCCTGGTTGAATTCAAATGAGAATAAACAGACTTGGAGGATATAGGGAGACATACCCCGGCGCAGTGTACCATGCATTTCGGCTTCCCGGAGGTACCTGAGCTGTAGAGGATGTACAAAGGATGACCGAAGGGCAATTGCTCGAATTTAAGGCTGCGGCCATCGTCGGATTGAAGGAACTCCGCCAGAGTTGAACTACAATTAATTTGAACGACAGGATGAAAGGAGTGGCAAGCAAAATCGACACACCTCTTCGACATGTCTGGAATAAGGAGCTCACATCCAGAGAGCCTGCTAGGCAGGAGGATGGCTCTTTCAAGCCCTTGATTGGAAAGATCTTTGACGACCTCAGTAACCTTCGGGAGGAGGTCGATGCGCTTTCCAGTATATTGGACCTCTGTTTCTGCAAAGATGAACTTAGGTTGAATTTGACGATATCTATCTAGCACGCCCTACAGAAGCGCGGCAGAGTCAGCGAGGCTTCATCTAATGCTCCTTTTGATTTTTCGGCTTACTTGGGTTCCCATGTCAGTGGCCGTGCTTGAGAAAATGCCTCCAACGCTGGTAGTTGCAATAGCTACCACGACCGCAGTGCTCGTGTTGGTCACGATTGCTGTCCCAGACACCTTGAATGAGGTCGAGGATAACTTACTGGCAGACGCGACTGACCTGCGACGCGATCACCCGGCTTCAACCCATTGACACGCAGCGCAGCAGCCATCGCGCGGACGCGTTCGTCTAGCTGCCGGTACGTGACGTGCTTCACAATCCCTGTTTCTCCAGCTTCTGTGAGTGCAATGCCATCATCCTTTCGAAAAAGCAGGTTCTCGGCGTAGTTCAGCCGCGCCCCAGGGAACCAAGAAGGGACTTCTGGAAGCAGTTTTCCGGGTTTCAGGATCTTGTCCTGTGAATGGAAGCATGTCCAGTCATGTCATGTTCATTGTTCAAGTGTGGTATGATCCTGCGCGAGCTGACCTTATTGGGAGGTACAGACGACACGATGCCGAGGAACTCCCAGAGGTCGAGCCAGAACGTGAAATCCTCAACAGAGTATTTATGTAAATCATGGTAGTCCTCTGTATCGAAGACATCAAACCTAGAAAGCTATCACAACGAGACAGGGCGTACTGAGGTTCAAGTTGTGCTTTCTGTTGATACTTCGTCGAAAGATGTCCACGGCAGTGTTCCGCGGTTCCTTGGGCGTCCAGAGCAGCTTGGACTGCGTGAAGTAACCTTTATCCATGCTTTTCTAGTCTGAATCCAAGTGACAAGAGATGCGCAGAGGAAGGAGGAATGGATTCCTTGGAAGGCATTCGAGAGCTTTAATGTAATTGAGAATTCTTGCTAGCGTCCACCTGACGTAGTATATTTATAATTAGCTTGAAGACTATTTGACTGGTATGTGAATACAGTGCCAGACAGGTCCGTCGATTGATTGCCAAAGGGCTCGTGTAGAGTTGACACGGAGGACCAAAATGAATCTGTCAAATTCTGACGATGAGCAAGAATACATAATGTATAGATGTGTTCGCGGACCGGAGTACGTACACTCAAAGAAAGCGCACCTCGAGGCTTCTGGTTGGGGGTTTGGGCTGAGAAGGGGGAAAAAAGGCTTAAATGACTGGCCGACAAGCCATCCAATGCCAAATTCAGTTATCAAGAGCGGGGAACGGTGCCTGCTCCGTTGGGAACAGGTGGCACAGAGAGCGTGCACTGGGAACTGACTAGCAAACACGAAGGATATTGGCCAAGAGACAGCAATTGCAAGAAACAGGGTTCGGGTATGTCGAATTCAGACTGAAGAGGGAGTAAATCGGTCAGAGTGAAAGCGTGGAGAAACCAGAAGTTGATTAAAGCGTGGGCCGACAAAATGAAGGATTCTCTAAGTGAGTACGGGAAAAGCTGCAAAGGGCTGGAAAACGTACTGATCCGTAGTCTCGACGCGTCTGTCTCCTCCGACAAACGGGACTAAGAGACAGACCGTGAAATCATGCCAACAAGGGGTTCGGATGACAGTTCGAGACTGCGTGTCCGTACCGTCTACACGCGTTCAAGGGCACGCAAACGCGTTATCGTTGGGGCACATTACCGCGGACCGAGCATGAAACATGTACGATACGCCACGTATCTCTTTTGATACTGAATCGAGACTCGACAGAGCAGAGTATCATGAACGACGAGCGTTGGGGAACGGTGTAAGGTGCGGGAAACCACGTGTCAAAAGTTGGAGACCATTTCCGGTCAGGTCTGCCTCCCGCCACCACCAACGCTCCAACTGCAGGTTTTGTCTCCTCAGGCTGCTCATTCCATCTCCGGAGCCTTTCTTAACGACTTCAGCTGTACATACATTAACCTCGAGATACCAACCTTCCTCTTGACCCACGAACGCCGCAAATTCCCCTATGTCATCACCCCAGCCAAATGGCACTACCGTCACCGTGAACGGCCACGGTGGCCCTGCCTCGCTCAGTGCGAGCACGGAGCGCATACAGATTGTAGATGAGGAGAAGAAGTTCACGTCAGTATCCCTCGCGTTGTTGGTTATCCTGTCGTTGTGCTGACCCGATCGTGTTCTATGTTGACAGACCTGACCTGAAGGAGCAAATAGAGAAGTGGGGCTTGCTAGATTCTGGGTTCGGATACAACATCGTCTCTGTGTTTGGTTCGCAGTCTACTGGAAAGAGTGAGTTCTCGGGCTGCAACTATAATGTGTAGGGGCAAGTTTATCCAACGTGTTGTAGGTACACTGTTGAACAGACTCTTTGGAACCACCTTCGACGTCATGGACGAAACGAAGCGGCAACAGACCACCAAAGGCGAGTCTAGCGGGACTTGTTTCAGCGTAGAATAACAAGGGTATGCAGGTATCTGGATGTGTCGCGGCAAAGACATGAGCGTCATGGTTATGGACGTGGAGGGTACAGACGGACGAGAGCGTGGAGAAGACCAGGTGTGTATTACTGTCAATCAAACATTAAGTTTTCTTGCCCACTAATTATGTGTTTATTAGGACTTCGAACGCAAATCCGCCCTCTTCTCGCTCGCGTCGTCAGAAATCCTCATAGTCAATCTTTGGGAGCACCAAGTTGGTCTCTACCAAGGTGCAAACATGGGTCTGCTCAAGACCGTATTCGAGGTCAACCTGGGCCTCTTCGGCAAGAAGGCCACTGACGGGTTCGTCTTCCTCACTTCACGCTTGCCCTGTCCTCAATTCTTCCCACAGAACAAGTGGCCGCACCCTCCTCCTCTTCGTCATTCGGGACCACATCGGGCAAACCCCGCTCGCCAACCTCCAAGCGACACTCACCGCCGACCTTAGCCGTATCTGGGATAGTCTCAGCAAGCCCTCCGAGCTCAAAGACCGCCAACTTTCCGATTACTTCGATCTCGCCTTCACTGCCCTACCTCACAAGATCCTCTCTGCGGACAAATTCGAGTCGGAGGTGGCAGAACTGAGGAAACGCTTCGCGGATAAGAGCAACCCCGACTATCTGTTTAAACCAGTGTATCATAAGCGGATACCGGCGGATGGAGTGCCGTTTTATATGGAGGGCATTTGGGAGCAGGTGCAGACAAACAAGGACCTTGATTTGCCTACACAACAGGAGCTGCTCGCCCAGTTCCGCTGTGATGAGATCTCAGCTGTGGCGTTGTCAGAGTTCAACGAGCAGGCCAAGTCGCAAAAGCGACCTGTTGAGGCCGGAAAGGTTGTGGAGGGGCTCGGTGCTATGATGAAGGACTGGAAGATGACTGCTCTTAGTGAGTTTCGATCCTCTCGTTCCAGAGACATTTACTGACAAACACTCGCGTGTTGTTATTTAGCCCGTTATGACCGCGATGCCTCTCGCTACCACAAAGGCGTCTACACCCGCAAACGCGGGGACCTCATCTCTGCTCTCGACGCGACCCTCATACCGCTCTTCCTCGGGCAGCTCAAGAACCTGCACAAATCATGCCTCGTCACATTCAAGAAGGAGATGCTCGATGGCCTGCGCGGGGAGGAGTACTCGTTCGCAGACGTCGTGGGCAAGGCACGCAGAAAGTGCGAGGGAACTTTCGCGGACGGCGCGAAAGAGGCAATGGTTGAGGAGGATACGGCGGAGTGGGGCTGGGAGGAGGAGCTTGCACTGTTGAAGGAGGAGATTGGGGTCGTGGCGGATCAGTGTAGGAAGGACGAGACGAAGAAGATGTTGAACCAGATTGAGGTGCGCTGGTGTCTACTGTGGTTGTCTGGGAGAGGTCTTGATGGGCTGGTTTCCTTTGCAGAGAAATATCAAGAAACACCTCTCAGAGCCCGTTGAGCTGCATCTGAATAAGGCCTCGAAGGATATGTGGGACGAGATTCTGCGTTCGTTCCGAGAGGTGCTGGGGAAGGCTGAGTCAGCGTACTCGACCAAGGCCAAGAGTGAGTCGGCCTCTCTTGACATTCTATTTCGGTCATACTGACTTTGTTCAGGCTTCGACTGCACAGAAGAAGAGAACACGTCGTCATTGGCTGCTCTCAGGAAACGCGCCTGGCTTGTGCTTCGAGCGAAGATTGACGAGCAGACCGCAGAGCCAGTGTTCCTCGGCAGGCTGCGCAATCACTTTGAGGAACGGTTCCGGTATGATGAGCAGGGCGTTCCGCGGGTGTGGAAACCTGATGACGATATTGATGGCGCGTTCAAGAAGGCGAAGGATCAGGTAGGCCGTTGTTAGTCTTTCTATTGGGAAGACACTAATCTCCCTTGTATTTCATCAGACTCTCGAACTCGTCCCCTTGTACTCCAAGATTGCCCCCACCGACCCCTCACTAGAGTTCGAGCTTCCTTCGGAGTCATCGGATGTCCTTGCCGGTACAGACGAGTTCGACTTCGCCTCTACCTTGGTCGTGTTCTCCGAAACGAAGTCGCTAGAACTCACGAACAAGTTCCGGAAAGACGCTGACGCGTACTACGTCGAGGCGAAACGGAGCACCGTCTCCAGCGTGGCGCAGATCCCGTACTGGATGTACGGTGTTCTCGTGGTCCTAGGCTGGAATGAGGCGATGGCGGTGCTCTTCAACCCCATGTACTTCATGTTCTTGTTGTTCGCGTTGGCTGCTGCGTAAGTTCGCTTCCCCTCGCTTCGGATTTTTGACAGGTTTTATTGTGTGGGCGGGAGCTAATATGGTTGTCCTTTCCGTTTGCCATCGGGCGGGTTTAGGTACATCACGATTCAGCTAGGCCTCGTCGGACCGCTGTTCCAGGTGTTAAGGTCGGTGGGTGCTGAGGTAAGTATCGCCATCCTTGTACTTTGTTACCTGTGTCCTGTGGACTGATGGGCATCTTTTGTTATGTTTGCAGGTCCAACGACAGGCGACTGCTCGTCTACGCGAAGCATTTGCGGAGCCTGCGCTGGCACAGCCCGTTCGAGCTAATACCACTAGCCCTGCTGTCTCTCGCGCAGGGTCGTACATGGAGGATACTGACGATGAAGTCAGGCACGAGTTGAGGAGACGGGGGACGAGTCCGGCGTCATAGAGACGTCGAACAAAAATACGAATACCCTCTGGGTTGACTAGAACAGTCTGGTCTGCATACAGTTTGAGCTCTATTGCGCCACAACGTTTGGTTTCAATCCTAGCAACACACCGCATCGAAGTAAAACGACATCGCATACCACTTCGCATTCTGGATATTTTATTTACTTGATGACATTATTATGGATGGAATCCAATTCATGACCCATTCACTGACATATTCTCGCCCGATGAATGTAGTTGTGCACAAAAAGAGGAAAGGCGTTTGTGCTCCGTCGACATGACATCAAGTCCCGAAAGACAAAGCCTGTGCAGCCGGAGAATGTGGGAATCGTTGGAGCTGCTTCACGTGGGTTAGAATAGATATGTATTCAGACGCGTTTATCAAGGTAGCTGTGCAGCTGGAAGGTATATTGGATAGTAATAGCGTGTCATACCTCTAGAGCTTATTTTTTCTCGACATCTTGAGGGGCATAGAGGGGAAATTGACTTTGTGTGCACGGAGGACGGTGGCGCACCCGCCGGAAAAGGAGTAGTGACCCTGACGATCGCGTGTTACCAGTGACACTTGTTACGCGCTGTCACAATAAGGACAGGCCATTGTCCAGATTTGAAAAACAAAGCTCTGTATTGTGTCGCGCCAATGGAAGGACAATACGCCGAGAGCACTGTGCTCAAAAGAGGCTCTATGGCCGCCTGCTTCGCCCCCTTCTTCTCTTATACCTCCTCCGCGTCGTCGCCGGTCGACCTCCATGGCTGCCGCCGCAAACTGGAACATCCCTCCCCCAACTTACGACGCTCGCTCGACACTCACCACATCGTTCATGACCACCACCTCACGCCCTACCTTCAATTGCCACATCTCCTCTCGCTCACATGCTCGCGTACCCCATCCTTCCTTATCTTCGTCGCCTTCCGACTCCAGATCTCGCTCGCCGATGCCCAGGACGCGGTGGCCAGCGCCAAGGACGACCTTATTGCAAGCTGCAAGGCCGCGGAGGAGGCTGCCACTTCCGCTGCCAGCATGCCACGCTATCTCGCCCTCGCCACCAACAGGCAGTTCGCGGACGCCGTCAATGGTTCCATGAATGCCGCTCGTGCTGCACTTGTCCTATCCCTCACTGTAATGGAAGCGATCATTAACTTCATCATCGATCTATATCGGTCAACACTTCTGTGCTTCCTGGAATTGGTGGTGCGAGGTGGACTTGCTCTTATCATCGCGGCTGTCCAAGAGGTGTGTGTATTGTCCATCTCTTCACAACGTCGTCGTTAACTCTGCCTTCAGGTCAACCAACTTGTCCAAACCGTGACAACTGCCCTGCGAACAAGCATTCAGAACGACATTGCATCTGCCAATAATGTCATCAGGAGCGCCATTGATGCCATTAACAGAGTTAATCCCTTTGACGACATCACACCTCCTCAAATTCCTGTTCCAAATCTGGACGGTCTCCAGAATGTTTCCCTTCCAACGTCCTTCGAGCAGGCACTTACGAACCTTAATGCTTCACTCCCTTCTGTCGCTCAACTGAAGGACAAGGTTCAGGATGTGTAAGTTGGCAACCGCTCTCCGCATATCTTCGGCTCACATGTCCTACAGACTCAGCACTCCGTTTGAGCTGGTGAAGAAAGACATCAATGACACTTTCGCGGGAATTTCATTCCAGCCAGAGCTTATGCCGGTTCCCCAGAGAAACCGCCTCACCTTCTGCAATCAGCTCGACATGTCTGTTATTGATGATATCGGCCGTGACTTCATCAAGGCCGCGAAAATTGGAGTTGTCATTCTCATCCTTATTGCCCTCCTTCTCATCGGTCTCAACTGCCTCCTCACCTGGTACAAGTGGCGATGCCTGAAGAATCATCTCGAGTACACTCGTCAGGCCTGGTCGACCGATCCTACAATGGTCCACACCAAGTCTACTTCCTCCGCCCCTCAAATTACGCTCAGCGACCATAACCTGATGGTGCTCAATGCCAACTCCGAACACCCCTTGATCACGAGAATAACGAACCAGATCTCAGCGCGCCTACGCCTGTCTCCTTCCCAACACACCCACATGCAATGGTTTTTTAACTACATCTTCCACGGGCCCGCCCTTGCCTGTTTCTTGATCGGTTTCTTCGGTCTGATGTGCATCCAGATCCAGCTACTCGCCATGGGTCCCTTGGTGGCCAAGTACAAGGGCCGCGCAGCGTCAGCTGTGGACGATTTCTCCGGCACCATTGCTGAGAGCATCAACTCGAGCATGTACAACCAGTCGGCGCTCTACGCCAACGAAGTCAATGGGCGCGTCGACGGCATCCAGACCTCGATCAATGAAGGCGTTTTCGGCTGGGTCAATGGCACTACGACCACACTCAACACTACCATTAACGAGTTCTACTCGGACATCCAGAATGCCGTCGCCACCGTTTTCAATGGCACAATCCTCGAGAGCCCCGCCAACGAGTTTCTCCGCTGCTTCATTGGAAGCAAGGTCGACGCCATTGAGAGCGCGCTCACGTTCTTGCATGATAACCTTCACGTTGATATGCCCCGCGTGAACCAGACCGTACTTGTTCTCTCGCCCGAGTCAGTCGACGAGGCCTCGCAGCCTATTGCGGCAGCTGCCCTGGGTGGTGGTGAGGGCAACGACGAAGGCCTCATCGGCAAGCTGGTGCTCAAGTATGCTGAGGCGCTCAAGAAAGAGCGCGTCATGTTCGCGATCTTCCTCGCTCTCTGGGGCGTGGTCATCCTCATGGGCCTCGGTGTTGTCCTGTGGCACTCGTACGGCCGCCCGTACCTCGAGAAGAGAGGCAGGCGGAAGTACGAGGCTGAGCAACGCTCAGGCATCGGTGGCATTTCGCCTTTTGGTGTTGGCAGTGTTGGTTCGGCTGGTGCCCTTCGTGCAAGCGACGAGAAGCAGAGGGAGTTCAGGTCGTTCTCGCCTCTTCCTTCTCCCCGCAGGAGCGTGTTCAAGCCTTTCTGGGGCTCGAGGGCGAACTCGCCAGCGGGTAATAATAGCTCGTCTCCTCAGGCGTCTGTCGAGAACGTTGCTCAGCCTACCTGGGAGGCTCCTCCACCACCTCCGGAGAAGAAGCCCGGCAAATTGCTTGCCATTGGACGCAAGGCGATGGCTAGAGAGCCCAGGTTGATGCGCGATCGCATCAACGCGGAGCTCTCTGCGCCTCTTTCCCCTTCTGCGCCAACTGTGCAGCCTTTTGAGAACAAGGAACACCGCAATACCGCATGGACAGGCAAGATCAGTGCTCTCCTTGGTCGCAAGAGCCATGACAAGGACGACAGCAAGCATTCTTCAGACAACGATTCCGTCGACTTCTGGGACCGAACCGCGATGCAGGAGGATCCAAAGCCAAAGCCAAAGCTGCACGTCTACACTCAACGCGGCATCGACAAGTACGGCCCACCTCCACGCCAGAGCCAGATGCAGAAGATGCAGGAGCAACAGACCACCAGATCACGCTGGTCAGCGTCACCTCGAGAGGCGCGCCAACCGAACTGGATAAACGTCATGTCGCCGACGAAGAAGACTACCGCTACGACGCCAACACCCCCGACGGTCGTCATCTCGCAGGAGCCGGAGACGCCGTCGTATCCCCCTGCATATCCACACCCGCCCATTGGCCTTCCCATCCGCAAGCAACAGACTTCGGACGTCCCGCTTGACGTAGGACCAATGTATGACGACCCCTTCATGTCGCCCACAAAGCCAGAACACACCGTCCTGCCCATGCCGCTGTATAATGGCTTTGAGAGCCAGCCGCGGCAGAGGCAACTTCCTTCACCGCCAAGACATCCAGAGCTCCAGAACATCCACTCGCAGAGCCAGAGAAGAAGACACGAATCTTCTTCACCTCCGCCTCCACCTAAGTCTCCAAGCACCCTCCAGTACGGTACTGCCCTTGCCCCTCCGCCTCGTGATGACCGGCGCGACCGACACCGACGTGCATCGTCGATGGGCGCTCAGCAGTGGAGAGTGACGAACGCCATCCCAGGCGATTCAGCATACTCCTCCAGCGCAACGTCGTTGGTGCCCCCAACCAACTCCAGCCAGACGATAACGCCCAAGGCAAGCGGCGACCTGTCCGATCACGCCCGTGACACGGCTGCTAACGACGACGCATGCACGGAGGAGCTCTGGTGCGCTCAACCCCTTCATCACGCCGTTCGATGACGAGCACCGGTGCGCATTGACATGCCGAGCGAGCGGGTTTGCGGAAGAGCGTGCAGACGAACCCGTTCACTGCATATGCCATCTGATGTTTTGACCCTTCATGACCTCCCTTTTTCTTTCTTCCCCTCGCTTCGGTCTGCACTGATTGCTATGCTCTTCACGACAGCATGACGATTATATTAATCCGTTCTCCATCCCATCCATCCATGTCACATATCACGAACCAACTGCACATTCACATACTGCTCTTCATCTAATGGCACTTGCTGTATCTTCTGCAAACACCCCCACCCTCACTGTATTTTTATGTAGATTTCAGACTTCGCCCCATACCGATTTTCGTACTCATCTGGACATCGAGACGATCTGTAGCATTCCTTTTGAAAACCTGTCGATAATATAATAGTGAGCCACAGAAATGAAAACTTAGCGCAAATGAATAGACAAAGTTAAAGTTAGACTTCCATTCCAGCGCGACAAGATAATACATACAAGAAACGACAACGGTTAGATAGCAATTGAGAGTCGTGATGATAGAGACGTAAGTAAAGTGTAATCGTAAGTGCAATAGTTGGACCATTCTATAACTTGTTAGCAGTAAATTCGTGATACCCATAACCGGTGATCCTAGCATGACCTTTCATTCTGCAGCTGTAGTCGTAGCCTTCGTCTTCCATGCCCCAGGCTTGTACCGCGGCAATTTGGTCACCGTAAGGAGCTCGAAGTCCGAAATCAACGTGGAGTCCTGCTATTATGGCCCCAAAACAAGTACGCAATGCATCAGCCACAATCACACTCTGCCCCAAAAAAACGGATCTCACCCAGTCGCTATTGTAGATAATAAACCGCAAGTTCTCCTCCATGGCCTCGTACGTGTCAAACTCTGGAATGAAGAGAATATGCTCCGGGGTGTCCTCGTCCTTGTCGGGCACAGT
The DNA here is from genome assembly GCA_027627235.1 of Agrocybe chaxingu. Taxonomy (NCBI): domain Eukaryota; kingdom Fungi; phylum Basidiomycota; class Agaricomycetes; order Agaricales; family Agrocybaceae; genus Agrocybe; species Agrocybe chaxingu. The sequence goes on along the minus strand of JANKHO010000451.1, from coordinate 2,846 downwards.
GCGTTCCTTGTTGCCCAGGACGGTGAGGCGGCGGAAGGTCCTGTCCGAGGCCTTGAGGACCTTGAACTGGTCCGTGGCAGGCACGCGCTTGAGCCCAGTCACGTAGACGAGCAGGGCGTGTCGGTGCTCGTCGGGCCAGGAGCGGACGATCTTCCAGAACCACTCAAGGTGCTTGTCTGGTCTGCTCCCCTCCGGCTCGTCTAGCTCGCTTTGTTTCTGGCATTGGTCCCTAAAACGAGGATGGAGCGGAAGCGAGGGAATTGGAAATTGAGCATGGGTTCAACGAGGAGGGGAGGAGGGGCAATTGAATGCTCACAAGTCGATTTCAGACACCCCGCCAATGAATTTCTCGAGCTCGGCTTGGGAATACGCGAGGAAGGCGTCCCTCCGTCGGAGAAGACCCCATACGCCATCCATAAATGCCCTTAGCTGCGAACCATATCCACCAGAAGCCCGATGTGCCATGGCCGCGTCCAAGAATTCGTCTTGGTCTTCCTGCCGAACGAAGTTGTATTTATTGCCCTCGAGTTTCAGCTCCACGGCGAAGGGCTTCCCACTCCGTCGATCCAGTACAGTGGAGGTTTTCAATACGTGCTTTCCTTTACCCTCGAGTGTGCTGTCAACATGAGGCCGAGTCAGAGCCAAGCATAAGCTGCGCTGACAGCAGGCAAACAACGTACCGTCTCGCTATCTTATCTGCAATGGCGTCTGATATGAACTGGGGAACGTCGGAGATGTCTGACTTGGGCCCGACGAGAGGGTAGAATATTGGCACCATTCTTGAGTCGATAAGGAACCCATGGAGTATGGCCAGCACGTAGATTTGTCCGAGAAATTTGAGGTATTCGAGATGATTAGCAAGTTTGCTCGATGTGGGGCTGATCTCTAGGCTGCCGTTGGCTTCGACAAAAAGACCAAATTCAGGATCGAAGACCTTCTGTAGTATTAGTTCAGACCATTGTCTGACCAAATGTAACGTCAGAATGATTAATCCCCGAAGAAACGAACTAAACGGACCTCAGAGCAACTGCCTTGGACAGCGTCACCCCTTCAAAGATAACCAACAGATGGCGCTTCAGCTCATCAGGTATAGCTTTCCCGATGACTGCAAAGCTATCCTCAAACACTTGGCCTCTTCTCACCCTAATCTCAAAATTACCAGGCAAGATCTCGCTCCTCCGCATCCGATGCATATATTGTATCTTCCTAAGAAACTGAGCGTGCGGGTCGTCCAAGTATTTCTTATCCTTCCGAGGGTCCACCCACGACGTCGTCTTCGTATTATGGTCGACAAAGTATACGCACTGGGTGGCCTGGGACCAGCGCACCTCCCAGCCGAGAGGCAAGGGCGTCTTGTCGTCGTCCTCGGTTGGGCGGATCCACGTCGTCGTACGCGTGTTGTGGTCGATATAGTACGTGCGGCCCTTGTGGTCCGTTCGCAACTCCCACCCAGAAGGCAGAGGGTCGTTGGACTCGTCGAGTGGGGAGGCTTTGGTGGGACGCTCCCATGAAGTGACCTTCCTGCGATGATCGAGGTAGTACGTGCGACCTTGCGGGTCGGTGGCACGCTCCCATCCTTCCGGCAGTGCGTCAGTGTCCTGTGGATTGGAGGCATTTGAGGATTCGGGGACTGTGGACGCGTCGTCTGGCTTCGACGCTGAAGGAGTGTCCTTTGGGCTGGAACCTGGACGCAACTTTACTTTGTCGAACATAGTTGAGGGCGTTGGTGCAGAGGGAATACAGGGAGCTTTATGTGGCTGGGAGAGTGCAGGACGTCTCTCTGGCCAACTTTATACGATGGTCAAGGGCAAGATGCCAACACCGGAGATCAACCCGCTGCGGACACAAAGCTACAGAGTGACACGGGAACGGGAGGGAATTGGCCCGTGGCGAGACGATGAACGGCAGGTGGACAGTAGAGTGGAGTCACTGGGCCAATGGCGGAGGTGTGTAGTGTGCAGTGTCTTGAAGGCGCTCAATGCACCCAAAGAAAGGGGTCAACCGTCCTGCCAGTGCTGAGCACAAAGTGGCCTTCCCGATATGGAAACGCTTCTACTCGAAACCTAAATCGCCTCACAAATTGCAAACGGGAAAGACTCTAAGATACACTTCACCGCCAAATAAATAAAGGAGTCGCGCGAAGGAGAAAATGAAGAAAAATGTGACGAGGAGCCAGAATAAACCCGCCCGAAGACAGACACCAAATGCTCTCCAACACGCCAACTAATTGCTACCCGAGTTCCCAAGACCGACGGCGCCAGCAATAGCACCAGCAGCAGCAGCGCCTTGCTGAGGCGCGCGGCGACCAAGTTGCTTCATAATCGAGCGCCTGCTGCCAGGGAGAGATACATCGATGGAACCCGGAAAGGTATCCGACGAGCCAGAGGAGCCAGGGACAGCGACCTTGCCCTGCAGATCCGAGGCGATGACGTTTGTGTTCCCGCTGGGGCTCTGGGCGACCTGACGTTTGCCGATAGTAGGAGCAACAGCGCGAGCGTCGAGTGATTCCTCGTCGGGGACTTGAGTCGTTAGATCCTGAGCAGTGGCAAGGCTGTCTGGGGTCTCTGTCGGCTCTGCAGCTGCATCCTCGTCTTCGGCGGTGTCATCTTCGTCAGCGTCCGCTGAATCATTGGCGGTGGTTGGGTCGACGGTGTCATCTTCCTCATCTTGACGTGCGTGAATCGCGCGAGTCACAGCTGCGGTGTCTGCAGCGGCGTCCTCGACGTCAGCGGGATCTTCGCTCGCGTCCGCTGAATCGGCCTCGACGGTTGGGTCGACGGCGTCATCTTCATCTTGACGAGCGTGAACCGCGCGAGTCACAGCTGCGGTGTCCGCTGTGTCTGCCG
>JANKHO010000450.1:0-23013 GCA_027627235.1 Agrocybe chaxingu | reverse complement strand
TATTTTCTATTTCTTTTTCATTCTTTTTATACCCAGTACAATAATCGGAAAACCTCATGGGGTGTGGTCCCGAGGAAAGGCGCGGCAAAGCTTTTGTTTGGTGGTGGGAACGCTCACGTGACGCGTTGAGGAAAATAAATAAATAAAATAAATCCCCGTGTTCACAAAATTACAGGCGTTTGCAAAATTCTGTTCAGGTCGCATGAGGGAAAAAAAAATTGATGGCGGACGAATAAGGAAGTTTAGTGATCCGTGAGCCTGTGTACTCTTTCTGATGGGGCGTCGTTCTCATTGAGTCGGCGAAGGCTCAAAACCGGTCTTAGAAAGAGACTTAGAGTCAAGAAAGCCCCACCCAAGTGAGGACGAGAGCCTCAGGCATCTGTGGAGGTTGCTTTGGACCAAGCTGCAAGCATGCACAAAGAGAACTTTCTCGCGCATGCCACCTGAACACAATTATGCAAACGCCTGTATGCAAACGGCAGTACATACATACATATCTTTAATACGTCTCCTAACTATTTCGTGAAGACTGTTTACAGCGGGTAAGGCTGGGCGTTCTCTAGGTGCTCTGGTTGCACTCACTGGTAACAACGTCTTCGTCTTGGACATGATGGTTCAAGCTAACCTTCTGAGCATGCGGAGCAAATTTACTCGACTTTCCCTGGTTCCCGAAAAAGTCAACAGGAGTCTTTGAAGGGAGTTACCTGGAACTGACCCTATAACAGATGGGTCAGAGCCAGAATGTTACAGACAGAAATGCAAAGACTTACCAAACAAGCCCATATTTGAAGTTAGCGGCGAGGGATCGATGTATTCCATTGCAGACGTCCTGGATTATTATGAGCAGAAAGGACACCAGGAGCGGGAGAATACTGCGCTCACCTCGATAGTAGCACCTTTACGCAGACATACTGGATCGTCTAAATCTGGATGAACGCCTCGTTTCTTGGTGTAGATCTTCACGAGCCGAAGTTCCTCCCATATCCGGTCGATCAGGTAGTCCAGGCTGGCACAGTAGTCAGAGATTACAGAGCTCACTGGCAGAGTGGAGAAGGCGCACTTCAAATCCATTTCGCAGCTGATCACCACGCTGTGTGGCTGACGTGCAATTTTATCAACCTGTTCCAAGCTGATAGCGTCAATCTTGTTGTACACATCTATAGTTTTGTCGAGTCAACTCGTGCGAAAGAGATGGAACGGGGAAGTCGAACATAAACACGGCATGTATTTTCTGGTTCCTAAATGCCGCATAAGCAAAATGTTGTTACAAAGTACATGGACGCACCAATGAGGACGTCGATGAATTCATCTGTGGTAATCTAGGAACGGTGCTAGGTAATGGTTTTAGACGAGGAAGTCACTTGGAGGAGCTCACGTCTTCTCGGATCATAACATCGCAATTGTGGAGTTTGTCTATAGATGTTCAGTGAACACTGATTTCACAAGCTGAACGCCTGACACGTACATCCGGCTAGGATTGTCCTAATGGTTTTTTCGTCCGTCTTCGTCAATTTTACAGTGGTGTTGAATGTGATCCCTCCGGTTGTTCGTCTCTTAAACACGACATCCGGCTTGCTCTTGTTCAGCCGGATGCCAACAGCATCGAGCTCATATTCCAGTAATCGTCTCTGTTCGTCAGATTTCGTGGCGTCGAGCATGATCAAAATTACGTCCGCTGTCTTCGCAGCTGGGTAAAAATTTCGAATGTCAGCGTGTCAGCGGGGGCTCAGGGATACCATTGCCACATACTCGACACGACTTGGCGCCCTCGGCCACGACCTTGACTAGCGCCTTCAACGATTCCAGGCAAATCCAAAAGCTGTATCCGGGCTCCCTTGTATTCGATGACTCCGGGGATAGCCTAAACCAGATTTTAGAACGCAAAACGGCTAATCGCGACAGCAGAAGAGTACCGTGAGTGTCGTGAACTCATAAGCAGCAGCTTCTGAGGCTGTATGTGTGACTTTGCTCAATAATGTGGACTGAAGATCGCAAGTTAAATGGCTGGTACTCGAATAGACTGATAAGGATGTGTACCTTTCCGACCGAAGGGAACCCGATTAGAGCTACTCTCGCATCTCCAGATTTTTGCACGTCGAATCCGGTACCCGCAGGACCTGACTTCGACGTTGGCTCGAGGAGTTGTGCACGGTATCGCGCAAGCTTTGCCTTGAGTAGACCGAGATGGTACTCTGTGGCCTACTTGGATCGTCGGTCAAGGACACTGGCAGGAGACCGGTTGCTTCATACTTTGTTCTTCTGAGCTGGTAGGGTTTGTAAATCGATAAAGTCATGTTTCAAGGCAACGTATGGCTTACTCCTCGCCATCTCCTCTGATCAAAGGGTTTATTGAATCAAAATGGGCAACGGGATCCTGACGATCTCACTGACCTTCAATCTCTTTTATCTGCATAGTGCATAAGAATTTCCATGAACGCAAAACGAATTTCAACAGTAACGCGCCTTTTCTACGATCCCCATGGCGAAATCTTCGTGCTACAGGGACGAGTTTTCGATGTTTGCGCGATTGTTGTGGCAGAGATCTTGAAGTGACGTCACGTAATGGACAAAGTCACCCGTCTCTTCTCCGATCCTCAACCCGCGTCAACCATTCCCAAATCCTTCTCGTCTTTACAAATGCGATAAGCAAGATGCCGCGTCGACAAACGCAGCCGACGTATTCTCGCCCAGAAATGAGGAACAATCTTCACGAAGAGGAAGAGGAAAGGGACGAAAACGCGTGGGGTGTACTCGGCCCTCTCACGTATGCTTCCACACCCACAGAAAGCCATCAAGCCTCAAGCAGCAGACCTACTCTCAATCCCAACAAATCTCGCTCCTCATCTATCCCCCAGCCATCACAGCCACGACACTCTGGAGTAGCTCAATACTCTAAGCTCTATTCACAATTCATAAAGCGCTACCGATCCACGGGCCAGGACGCCTCTGAAGACGTGGATGACCCACGCACTGATCCAGACAGCCATTACTTTCAACGGGGTTTGGGCCAATTGAACGATGCAGGCGACTACAGCGACGACGATGATCCTTCTCGTGGGTCCCTTCTTGCAGGCGACGACCGAACGGAATCTGAACCAATACAACCGGCTTCCCAGCAGGAAAAGGAGCGGCTTGAGTGGCAGGCCCTCCTTTCATCTGTACTGTCTGGAGATGTCCTCAAGTCGGAGGCCAGTAGGATTGCTGGCGCGTTAAATTCACTCGGTGATGAGCAAACCAACTTCCACATCAACCTATGGCTCGGCATTCGTGCCAAACTTCACACACGGTCGATCGAAGAGGAGAGAAGGAGGCTAGATGAACGACGGCTTCGGATAGTCGATGGAGTCATAACCGAGATTATGGAGTTTAAGGTGCCAGATCCTGAACCAGGATCAGACGTCGACGCGACAGTGTCTGCCTTCTCAGCAGCTACAACTGCACTTCGGCGTCTTGAAGTTGTGCAATCGTTATACCCCACTTTGAAAGCGTTCTATCTCGACAAGCCGATAGCGGCTGAAGGGACATTCCAAGCGCGTTGCGACACGCTGAACACTTGGTATAATGTACAGACGACTCTTAGACACCATTTCGCACTCCTACGTCGCTGGACGGGTAGTGCTACTCTCGATGTCAACCAGCCCTTTACCAGCAACGAGGTGCCCATTTTCCCCGGGGCACCGAACGCGGATGTCGCGGATGGGACCAGCTTCGTGGAACGTTTACTGAAGGAAGAATCAATGCAACTCACGTTTGAAAAAGGTTTTCTTGTAACCGTGCACGCATTCCTCGGGGCAACTCGCGACGCTCAGGTCAACCTTTCTTCGTTATTTAAAGAGATGAATCTGCCTACATTCGAGAATGAACTGGTTCCCTTGATATCTTTTCCGACAAAGCTAGCACAAGCCGGGCTCCGGTTACGCCTAGATTACGTTCAGAAGCTGAAAGATCCTGACATGCTGATTGTTGACCAGATGATTGAAGACCTCAAGCTGAGCATAGGGTTGGCCTGTACACTCAAACGGCAATACGAGGCTATCCTGGCGCCCGACCCTGGAGGCAACTGGAATCTTCCTCAATGCATCAGTGAGGACTACGATGCTACCATCCGTGATGCTTTGGTCAGCTTTTTCAAGCTGATACATATGAAGCTTAAAAGTGATGCCAAAGGAATTCTCTTCAAAGAGCCGGATATATTGGAAGCCCAATGGGCAACCTTCAACGATGTCAGCGTGACTACAGCTAAAGGGTCCTGTTTAGTTGCGGAACAGCTTTGGTATGCCCGTTCTCCTCGTCATCTATTCAACGATTGAATGCTCTGTAGCTCTCTAACCAACAGATTGATGGTGCGAGTGACGAATTTCTTCGACACCCAAGTCCGCGTACCATCAGGAGGGAATACTGCTGAACACTACAATCAAATGAAGCTCGATCAGGGTCCTTACATGACTTCCAACATGGAGCATACGACTGGCAGAAAAATGACTGACGAACAAATGATTAGCTGGTACAGCAAGATTCTGGAAAGTGTCCGTCTACGGTACCGTAAATTGCAACGTTTTTCCAGGTATGGCCTTATATCCGTCTCGTAGGAGGTTGGTTAAACACACCACTTGAGCTACTAGAGTCCTCACGCAACGCTTCAGTAACTCGGCCGAGTACAGCCTGGAAGGAGTTCCGCTGGACGAATTCATTTCTCTTCTTGTGGCTTCTGATCACTTCCTGGTGTACACGCATTCCTTTGAAGAAGACGGAGTCTACATTGTCGCCTCTCATTCCCTCTTCGACCAGCCGGAACTAATACGCAAAATGATCGATGAGGCATTCCACGTAGACGATGTCTCCGCTGAAGACGGTCAACTCCTAGGCGGCCTCGATCCAAATTTTCAAGACCCAGACGAAGTCGGTTATATTTTGGTCCTCGCCCCACAAACCCATTTCATATGGAACGGTCGTGTGGTTGTCCTGAACATCCCTAGCGCTCCATTAGACCTCAAGGACGATCGAGTTCGTTTAGTTGCATATGGCCCTCTGAGACGCCTCAATCTTGCCAAACAAATCTTCATGGAATGCATCGACCCACCGTATGACGACGGGGAAATAAACTCCAACTCTTGGAACTTAACATGTCTAGTCGAAGCACAGGCACATCTGCCTAGTGTAAATAAGGAGCTCCGGAAGATTGCTCGTGCAACCAACCGCTTAGCAGAGTCCATAGTCGATTCCGTTCATCAAGTTCGAAGTTCTCTGAGAGCTGTAAATGGAGGGCAGGAAGTACTCGCCAACTGGTTTCTCTATGCCTCTGAACACGGACAGCATGTGCATCGCTATATGGACCGCTCTTCCCTCCTCAAATTTAATCGACTTCTAATCAAGCTCGCTATTTCCTGGGTGTCGTTTATCTGCGATGACTGCGATCCCACTGACCGGAAGACATTCAAATGGGCTGTGAATGCACTAGAGTACACACTCCATCGGACGAAACGCAACATTCTGTACTTGCCGGATGAGCAATTCGAGATGCTCAGGTCCAAAGTCGCCAGCTGCATGACTCTCTTGATCAGTCATTTCGACATTCTTGGTGCGCGGTCCATCTCAGAGGCCAGGAAAGAGAAGGAAAAGCAAGAGGAGCTGCTGAAGTCGCAAATTTCGGGTGCCAATGTTCTTGAGGAAGATTCCGCCATCCTCTCTCTCGAACAAGACGACCCTGTTTTAGCAGATCCAAACGCGCGGTTCTACTGGGAAAAGGTTTCGAAGATCCTTCGGGGGATCGAGGAGGCACGGGTAAAAACTGGGCTGAAGCACCGGATGTTAGGCAAGGTGCTGAATGAAGAAATACCTGAAGACAGGTCTCTCTCGTTCTTGGCATCATCGAGTTCCAACATACCAATTCGTTGGCAACAAGGCAAGTTCATTGGTGCCGGCGCATTCGGTTCGGTGTATCTCGCACTCAATCTTGATAATGGCACCCTCATGGCTGTCAAAGAAATCAAGTTCCAAGAGCTCTCTGGTCTGCCCAATCTTTACAGCCAGATCAAAGACGAACTCAGCGTCATGGAGATGTTGCACCATCCTAACGTGGTTGAATACTATGGAATCGAGGTCCACCGAGACAAGGTCTACATCTTTGAAGAATACTGTCAGGGGGGAAGTCTTGCAGCTCTTCTGGAACACGGACGAATAGAGGACGAAGGTATCATCCAAGTCTATACAATGCAGCTGCTAGAAGGACTGGCATATCTCCATTCTCGTGGTGTTATACATCGAGACATCAAACCCGACAGTAAGTGCTTTAACCTCGGTGATGTCGCGGGTACTTATTTTCTGAACAGACATCCTGCTTGACCACGAGGGTGTTATTAAGTACGTGGATTTCGGTGCAGCGAAGGTCCTTGCCAGAAATCAACGCACTGTTCATCGATCGCGTCGCGCCGCCGACCTCCCGAATGCCAATGGAATGGGCAATTTCAACGTAGCCGCCATAAGCAATGGATTAACAGGGACTCCGATGTACATGTCCCCTGAAGTCATCAAGAACGACAAACGGGGCCGACATGGTGCTATGGATATATGGTCTCTTGGTTGCGTTGTCCTCGAATTCGCAACGGGTAAAAAGCCCTGGAGTAATCTCGATAACGAATGGTAAAGTTTCAAGCTCCCTACCCAAGCACCATGTTCTTACATCTTATCTGATAGGGCGATAATGTTCCACATCGGCGTTGCCACTCAACATCCCCCTCTTCCTGAGCCAGATCAACTCAGTGACCTGGGGATCAGCTTCATTAAGCGATGTCTCACAATCGACCCAGTACTTCGTCCTTCAGCCATAGAACTCACGCAACATCCCTGGATGCTTGAGTTCCGGGAGACTTTGATGCAATACGAAGAATTGACAGAACCGACTTCCTTGGACGGTCGCAACCCAAAAACTGCTTCAGTGGTACGTCAAGCCGGAGTTCATAGCCAGATGTTGATGAGTCCTACAGTCCTACCTGAAGGCTTGAAGAGTCAATGAAGAAAGGTTCAGTCAAGCTACAAACTAATAAACATGCAATGATACACAAAGTGCACACTAGGCGCTTGAGAACGTGCGAATTTGAATTGTACAGCGATCACTCAATGACCCAACGTTTAGAGTGAGAAACCTGGCTACCATGGGAATGGCCACTGTCGCTGCGAGCGTGCGAGCCCGAGCTCCCGAGACTGCCATTGCTCCTCGTGCTTCCGTAGCTGGGATGCCTCTTGACCTGGACTTCGTTCGAGGTGCGCTTGAGGGCTGGGGCGGGGTATGGGACATTAGGGATGCTGGTCTCGAAGGGTTCAGCCGACTTGTTTGAGAACCTCGGTCCCATGGTCGAACCGGAGTAGGTGGAAGGTGCGAAATCATCATACGACGCGTATGTTGGCAGGGGCTTCTCCGACGAAGGGAAAGCAACTTTCTCCACATCCGAGCCATTGTATGTGTACGGGACGGGGAAATCATCATCAGGAAGTGACTGATGAGCATTGACTATGAGAGATATACGAGCTATTAGCAACTGATAGCATGTACGAGACGACAAAGACACTGACGGTAACGAGCAAGGCCTTTGCCAAAGTTGAAGCGGCAGGTGACTCCGAGGACAATGGCAAGGCATGTCAAGAAGACAGACGCTGCAGCCATGATGGAGAAGAATCGCCAGGTGATGAAGGTCCAGCGGAAGGTGGTCGAGAAGAACATCACACCCCATCCACCAAGGTAGAGAATCGACAACACCAGGAAGACGAACATGGGCAAGCGCAGCTCACGTCGTACTCCAAACCAGCCCTACGAGGTCTTTCAGTACACTTATGACTTCGTTTACGAAAATGCTTCAGGGCTTACACAAGTCAACCAAGGAATGAGCATCTGGTGATCCGTCGGTCAACTAAATGATTCGACAGGAATAGATGGATGACACTTACAACCAAAGTGATGAAGGAGGCTACTTTGTACAAGGTCTGGTGGTCAACCAGATCACCGATGACGCTGTTCATCAATTGGTCGATCCAAAGGGATACTGTCACAACCATGAAGAAAAGGGAAAGTTGGATGGTGATCGACAGAAACAGGACGAATTTGTAAACCCGGTTAATGGTCAAGGAGGCACCAACACGCTTGAAGGTCTGCCAGCCGAACAACTGTAGGAAGATATTAACATTCGAATATTTAATACGTAGCTGAGGCACTAACCTTAACAAGCTTCCACGTCAAGAAGCAGGAGATGAGCAGGGAAAGCACGTTGAAAGTAAGGCTGGGGATTTCGGCCTTGCTGCGAGCATCCCAGTAATTAGGGAGGAGAGCGACCCCGCGGCAAGCTCCATTGGTGATGACACGATTGAAGTTGGAGCGGAAGTTGGCGGTGTGGGTGATCTGGAAAGCGGTCCATGCAGTCGCCATCATGTGGGTCACCAGGGATGCAAGGATGTGAGGAATCGACTCGTTGAGGAGGGCGACAATCGACATTGCCAGGACCCAGAATTGGAACGCAATGAAGACGATGTCCTCTCGCTTGGTATTTCCAAGACTAGAGAGAGAGGGGGGGAGAGAGATAACGTGAGGGAACAGAAAGATGCAGTCAAGCAGGAGAACCTACACAGAGACGGGCCAGTTAAGGGTCCACAAACAGGACTCATTCAGGACAACCTCGCCTTGCGGAAGCCCCTTCAAAGTCACGGACACAGCGCCATTATCTTGAGAAGCGATGATTTGCATATCACGACGAATAAATCGTCGCTGTAATTTTACGGTTATAGGAATGCAATACGCTGAGACCACCAGAGAGGGCATACCTTGCGATCATCCTCTTCATCTTCATCCTCTTTGTCGTCATCCTCATCATTGTCGTCATCATCGTCCTCGTCATCGTCGTCAACGACAACACGAGTTCCATTTACAGAAGGGACACCGGTTGGGCTTGTCACGGCCACAGAAGAAGTCGCGGAGACGGTTGTCGAGGCTGTGGCGGGGGGTAGAGGGCTGGGGAAGCTGCCAACGGCATTGGTGGAAGCCTCGGCGTTGGGATCGCTCCAGATGACCTTGCAAGAGTCAACAAGGACGTTCAAGTTGGCGGGAACCCAACTGCACATGCGAAGATCAGAATCGCGGAGGATGGGAAGGCTGTTGTTAGTGGTCTGAGCTTCATTGACAATGCGAGACAGCAAGTTGGAAGCGTCAGCGTTGATAGTGAAAGCCTTGATTTGAAAGGAAAGTTGAATAATAAAGTGGGCGAAAGAGAAGAAGAAATAAATGAGGGTGAGCCGAGAAAAGGAAATCCTGTTCCACTGGCATAATGCAGAGGTCAACGTTGCGCACCGACAGCTATCGAACGCAGGTTCTCACCACAAGCTGAAAAGGCCCTGATAGGTGGACCGCATCTCCGAACTTTTTGAACTGCATGTTGAGATCTTTTTGACGCGGTAAGTTTCTGTGGCGCACCAGAGGAGGCCCGCTTACCTGTGCAGTGCCTTCCAGATACAGAAAATGGCCGCTCAGAAAGACCTGGACGAGCTATCCAAGAGGCTGCCTCGGACCAGCCGTAGAGGAAAGATGAAGGTAAGAAGGAAGGGGAACAAAAGGATGTGGGAGCCGCGCCAGTGTGACGATCCTCTTTGGCTCATCAGGAATCACCATTTTAACACCTCACAACACCATCACGTTGCTCAACGAGTTGTCAAGGGGGCGACGCTTCCTACGTAGTACGCCCCCAATAATGCCTCAACCCTAGCTCCAACGTACAACATGAACGATAATCGCTACAATTCTAAAGCTACACCTGATACCACCGTCTGTCTCCGATAAACCAATATGCTCTGCTTTCCTCATCCTCATCGAATGGAACGCAGATATTTTCGCTAACCTCTGTCGACGATCCCTCAATTCGCAATTGCAGGAACCCTTCCTCGTGCAGGTATCTTACGACCTCGATGATCTCTTGCCTGTCGTACGCCGACCGAAGGCGCCATCGAAGTTGAGCCTGTTAGAAGTCACCGGGCCGTCTGGAACATGTTCAGGAGTCGGGTACATACCTGGGTTATTCCAGGCCGGAATATCACTCCACCCATCACGGCTCGTAGAGCAGCTTGCCAGAAATCACCAACTCTCTGGCCGTTAATGTCCAGCCATCGCCTTGGGAAAACATGGACCAGGGGGTTATCGGAGACAACCACACTCCACTTCGGTATTGCGTTTGCAGCAATCAGAACTAACGTATCATAGCCTACCCAGTAAGCCTGAGGCACATCGGCTTCTGTGAGTTGAATTACGAGAGGCATAATTGGGGTTTCGCCAGGGGAGCACAGCATCTATTGAATATATAGGGAAGGTTAGTCGTAAGAAGTTTAGCCATGGTGGAGACGTACGGCGAGCTCGGACTTCCTAATTCCGACTTCACCTGCTTGGCGAACGACATCCATTAACCACTCGACATCCCTGTGAACATCTCGGTCCAGAGATGTGATGAGAATTTGCCATGCTTCACGCAAACACGGTGCACAGTCAACCAATCCGGATCGTTCTTCAAGGTTGCGCCTGCAACAGGCGGGAGAGCCACTGGCGTTAAGGCCATGTTCATCGTCTCCCCCAACAGCCTCCGACGTTTGTCCAACAGAGTCCGAGATGACAGGGGTCTCATCCGAAACAGACTCGCGTGTTTCTGTGGAAAAATCATATCGCACTTTGAGAGTGGTCTCGATTTGATCATCGTCTGCGATAGAGATAAACATTAGTGAAGTAACAGGGCGGCGAGCCCAGGCTTACCAGCTTTTTTGCTATTCCAGTCCAGTGCTGGTCGCGCGGCTTGCGCAAGAGAAGTGTCGATCTCAAAATCGATCTGAACATTGATATAGTGAATAATTGGCTTCATCTCAGCCTGACAAACAACATACCTTGTCTTCTGATACCAGTTGAATCAGCGTAGCACAGTCTCCATCTGTTGCAGTTAATGGCCATTCATGCCATGTTGAGTCGTGAGGATCTAATTCCTCTAACAAGGACACCGCGTCCTGGAAGGTATCTCGAGAAACTGATCCTCCAGCGGCGTTTTGGTTACTGGTTCGGCCAATTAACCCCAAATCCCCCAGGCAAGCGCGAAAAAATTACCTTTCAGAAATCTTCAACTGTCGACCAGGCCGTGGTTTGGTAGCGTCACGCTGCAATTTCGAAAGAACACTGCGGGCCAGCAGGTTTTTTGTGGCAGTGCTGACAGCATCGTTCCCTCGGCTTCTAAGGAGAGTCGAGGCAATATCAGACTCGTACAGTTCAGACGGGGTACCCATCACCATCTTCCACGCCTCAGCTAAAATTACAGCCATGATAGCAAGGCTACTCACCTTTAGTGCAGCTTCGGCGAGGACTATTCCTTCTGACTCCGAAGCAGGGCAAATAAAGTCCTCATGACATCTAGAAAATACGTGACGTTTCAGGCTCCTTTCTCGACCTTCTTCAATGAGGGCATTCCACATGAATTCCCACTCTGGGGCTTCCTTCTCCTTCCGCGAAATTTCGAAATGTAGCCGGAGATCTTGGATTTTGGGCGGGATCACAGCAGTGTCCGTTGTCGTTGCAGGAATAAACCCGACACGCCTCACAAATTTTATGAGTATGCCATAATGGGTGTTAAAATGTGATGACTCACAGGGCATTCTTGTCGATATGGTTTCGAAGAAATTCGACGTGCTTTATGAGATCAAAATCGGAAGGACTGTCCTCGATGTTGTCTGGAAGAAGGGGTGTCCCTTTGTGTTTCCTCCAGATATCATACCATGCATCTTCTAGTCGGCGCAAATACGCTTCATTTCCTGGCGTCTCTTTGATGTGGACCAAACGCTGTCGCACCGTGTTGCGGGGAACTGCAGGAAATACTTGTTCGAATGCTCCCCAATCAACCCTCGCAAGACCGCGGCAACGAGCACGGATGATAACAGAAGCGTCGCGGGCCAACTCGTCGAAATCAGGATTCCACTGGAATCGATGCCGACGGATTCGTTTCTTGTGTGTGTCGACCTCTGTCGGGGAGTCAGAACTGTCAGGCGAATGTATTCAGAAGCTTGCCTTCGCCATCTTTCTTCCGTTTCCGCTTCGCCTTGGGGCGATCGTGCTCTATTGGAGGACCTTGACGGTCGATCAGCTCGTGAATCGACATCTCGGAGGGTACAGCAGTCGAGGAAGTCGGATGAGCATTGGATGTACGTTTGCCAAGAAACGACTTCGTCGGCATTTTCAGCCCGGTCGAACTGACTAGCTCCGCCTCCCGAAGGGTGGATTGGATCTCCTTCTCCCACTTCGTGACATCTTTGACGGACCCAGCTTGAAGATAATTCTGTCTTACCCGTTCGATCCTAACAGCAGCAGAAAGGCGTATCTCCTCTGGATGGACATTGCAGAGTAGCTCCAACCATTCCTGTTCGCGCTGCAGTCGAGCTTCCTCAGCCTTCCTCACAAGGGACTTCTTAGCGTCTTCCTCTTTGCGTTTTTGCTCTTTGAGTGTCTTGTGCTTGCTTCGTTCGACGTTTCGGGATATCTTCTTAGTAGCCGCAGAAAAATAATCCTCTACCACGCCCTGAGGCGTACTGACTACCCAAGATATCCTTCGCAGCTCAGTTTCCCTCTCTTGGTCGTCCTGTATCTGCAGTGGAGTTGATCCAGAAGGGTCAACATACCGTTTCAGAAATTGCATCTGATGCCAGGTAAAGAAATAGTCAGCTTTCCAGGAGGCGACACGACGTAGCGATCGCCCAACCCCAAGGCTTGCGGCAGATAATTGGACTTGGGACCAGCTGGGACCTCAATGTCGGTCTCAAAATTGATACATGCTTCATGAAGATCGCGCCAGTATGCAATCCCGTCGCTATGCGTTTTGACAGAGACAGACTTCCAAAATGGAGGTTGCGTTTCGGGCGCAGACCATACGTGGATATCTGCAAATTCCTGGCACTGCCAATAAGTGAAAGCATTCATTGGAATATTGGATGTGTATTCATCCATTCCTGCCTGATCGAACCGAGTTGGATGATTGCCATTGGGGAAGCATGTGATGAAAGGGGTGTCGGACGTCGATGCCTGCAAGGGAATGACTAGGCCCAAACACCGCAAAACTTCCAGCATATCCAGGAAGCGAGAGCGTGGTCGGGATTTTCCGAATTGCAGAGCCGCTTGTAGTTCTTGCGGCAAATCTTTAATGGCAGTTGCACGGCCTGCTTCGCTGGAAAAAAAGGTGGCCAAATCCTTGTTGAAGGATAGAGGAGACACCAACGAGCAGTAAAGCCCCAATGGAAGGTCGGAACACAAAAGCGAAATATCGATGATCCTCTTCTCCTTTGAGACGACAATGGGCGACACTTCCAAGGAGTCGAGAAATTGAAGAATTGAAAGATGAAGTTGTCGACACCGCATGGCCTTCCCGATGACATAACCGAAGAATTGGGATGCAGTAGTATGTTCTGCCAGCAAAATATCCCGTATTTCCTGATCGCTACGATTGAACAGTTGATTGGCTCTGTTCACATTTTTACTCCACCTTTCGTTTCTATCCGTCGCGGGCTGTTCCGCTTGCAATCGTTGGAGTGCAGGTGCCACTCGAGGGGTTGTTGGCGAAGAAGCACCAATTTCCAGGTCTTCAATTTTCTTGACTGATGGAGTGGCAGACTGTAATGCGGGGCGAGCGAGGTCAGCTAGAAAGGCATTGAGCCTTGATTGGTCAGTGTCAGGGAGATATGCGATGCAGGTTGCACGACTGGCAATTGAATTGCGGGGCGTGAACGACGTCCGAAGTTGCTTGATACGGCCTTTTCGTTCGAGACTATCGAGGGTTGATATCATGGTACGCTTATCGGTCTTCGTACCTGGAGGGGAACTAGCCGGTTCACCTGCTGCTGCCAGTGATTCAAGCAACTTCACGTGGTCTTCATACAGCCTGCCGGACTGAGTGTTGACAAGCCCGCCAGCATTTGCAATCAGCCGCATAATTTCGTTTTCCCGTCGAAGATGAGAGACGTTTACCCTTCCGTGATTAGGCAATGTGGCAGGTAGAGGGGTTGATATCAAGGAAGAGACTGATAGTTGCGGTCTTGGGCTTACATGAATAACTCCATGACCCACCGAGGGAATAGGAACAGTTGTTTGGGACTGATCAGTACAAGGGCTATCGGCCATCTGTTCAAGAATAATGTTTCAGCGTTGATGGACTTTTGAGGTGAGGGGTTGGACCCACTGGTAGCGGTTGTGCATCTGTCGACTCAAACCGATCTCGATCAGATATAGGTTCTTTTGGTAGGTCCTTGTTCGCATCGGATTCACCGACTTCAATAGATTTGGGAACATCATCCACGTCGCCATCATCATCATCCGGAGCAGATGCAGGTGTCTCCTTGATTCGGGCCTTACTGCGAGACCTCGTTTGTCGGCCTTCCACTATTGGCTGAAGGTCATCCTGGTGCAGAGCGCCGTTTTTTCCTTTACGCAAGTGTTGAGGGCGTTCCTTTTGTGGAACAGAAACGACCTGGACCTTGCAAGGTGTTAGTTCGACGGCGGGTGCGCTTTCGGTCTTAGGAGGGCGACCCCGGCGGCGCTTCGCTATGTATTTCGGGTCAGTTGTATCCTCCGGAAGGTGACTGACTAACCAGGAGGCTGATTGTGTATCTCTTGTGCTGACACCTCTTGCACAGAGGCTGTCGCATCTCCGTGTCCGTTAGGATCTAATGGCGAGTATACCACAGAGCTCAAGTTGGGGGGAGGGGGAGGGGGAGAGGGCTCTCTTTTCCGCTTCCTAGAAGACTGCTTCGTCGGCTCTTCGGGCATGCACTTCATTATGTCGCATTTTCGGGGCCGTCCGCGTTTGACTTGTCCATTGGGCAAGATAGGATTTTTGAAGACACGTTTCTTGGTTGTTCCGGGTTGCTGTCCACCTGCACCTTTGAAGGAATCCGAGTAACGAGTCAAATCCTTCTGAGTCTGGTAAAACAGGCCTGCATCAATCGGATAGAACTCTCCTGAATGGCTCAAATCAATATCTTGATATCCAGCAGATGTTTTATCCAGCTCCTCTCGCGTCACGAGTTTCCGATAATTGGCGACAGTATAGTACCTGTGACGGCGTTCGCGACCGTTAGTTTCCATCAAGCCCGCAACGTGCCAATCGCTAAGGTGAACAGGGGGCCGTGATCTGTCTGCACGAGCGAGAAGGAGCTCGATGGTTCTCTTGTCAAACTGACCCAAAGAGCTTGAGAATTCCTAGAGAGTCAAAGAAAGAAAGATGTTAGTGCCTTGGATCTTGTGCGTACAATGATAAAATTGACATTTAGCGTCATCCCTGTCGTCCCAGATTCTTCTAAGAGGTCGATGAGTTGTTTATGGACCGTTGAGTTCAACTTCACACCACTTTGAGAAGCTAATGAGCTTTTAGCATCTTCGTACCGGTATAAACGCGACAGCGATCACATTACCCCTTGGAGTGTCGTCGAGATCTTCGTCTTCGTCAGACAAGACAATGTCGTTCCGTCTTTTCGTATCTGCGCCCTGATCAAGTAGCCGAAAACATTTGACGGTGGCATCCGAGGATTTGCTTCTGGTATTGGGCACCACAACCTTTTCGATGAGTCCTTGTTGAACCATTTCTCGAATGCGGCTCTGAAAAAAGCGGCGATCGGTTTTCGTGGGATTGGGAAAGCCCTATATATCAAGGATTGAGACGGAGAGATTGGATTTTACGAAGTTCGTACAAGAGTGACGAGCATATTGTTCGAGGCATGCATATGGTTTCTTGACGCCTTCAGGAGCCTAATGACGCGGTTGCTAATCAGCGGGAAGCTGGATAGGTGACGGGCGTCTATTGGGGTAAAATTCAGCAACTGAGGGTTTTCCACGTTGCTCTCCTCGACGATCAGATCATCTTCGGCACTCGGTAATTTGTTTTGCAGAGATTCGGCTTGAGTTTCCTCGTCCACGATGGATTTCCACGAAGAACTCCGTTCGAAGAAATACTTGTGGACGCAGAAATGAGTACCTACGCCACCCCGTCGAACTTTCAGGCTAGACAAGTCAGGCACGGGAGGAAGGAGGTGAGCATCAGGGGATACATACATAAGATCCATCTCCGTCAGCTGGCGAACCAAATAAAAACAGGTCTTTTGGTCGTAACCTGACTTTCTTCCAAGTTCGACAACAGAGACGCCATTATCTCTCCCTCTGGTAACAATTTGCAGGGTAGAATACACCATAGGGCTCATCTTGGAGGACTACAATGCGCGTTAACGGGTTCAAAGTAATAAATAAGAAGCATAAACACGCACACGAATGTGAGACCCCGTGATAGCCGCAAATATTGCTTCTGGTTCTGCCGCAATCCTTAACCTATCACCATAAGTTCTCCGCAAAGTGTCAAGAGGCGCCGTTTTCGAGTCTGGGATGGGGTCCAACTTGGGAGGTGTCGTTTCGACGTGATCTTCTCCCCGGGCCTGAGCCTTCCGTTTCGCGCTAACCTGAGGCGCAACCCAAACCTCCGATGTTACGCCTTCCGGAACTAGCCCGACCAAGACTGTAGGCTGTTGGACAACCAACGACCAGATAAAGGAATAGAACGCGTCGTCGAGGCTTTGTGTATGCGAGGCATTTGCATGAGCATAAAAGGCGGCAATGAAATCCTTTAGTCGAGATACGTCTGAACCTGAAGTTATGGATCAGTGATGACACCCCTGCTTAGCGAGCTATTCTCACCAAGATCTCCGTCGAAAGCAAGCTCGCGAAGGCAATGGCGAACGAGTTCATCCATATGGCATGCTCCTCCAGCCCACTGCAAGAAATAGTTTCGCGACGCTGCTCAAGAAGATAACAAGACGGGCGTGATCGTGAATGCTTTCTGATTTTGTATGACATAAGCACAAATCTGTCAGAATGACTCAATCACAAGCACAGACAAGCACTTTTGACAAGCAAGTTGACAAGTTGAACCTTAGTTGAGCGCTGTTAACGTACTGGTATCGTGGTATAGTTTCTTAATCAAACATAAACGCCCTACGGAGCAGGGTGATGTATTATGATTTAGGATAAAGTACAGAGTGTTGTCAGTTTGATTCTGGAAGAAACAATCGAATTGCAATCAAGCGACGCGTTGAACCTAGAATAATGAGAACCATCGAAAGCACACGACTGAAAAGATATTGCATACCTTGCCTGTAGTGACGTCGTAGACCCATCCTGTGAGAATTGTCCCATCTAGAATAAGAGGATTCTCCTTTAAGAATGCGACGTCCTCTTTCACGCTCTCTTCCAGCTGCGAGAAAGGAAGGAAGTCGATAGCGTCAACAGCAGCTGCGACGGCTGCATTGCCTGGCGCCTCTGCCTTGACCTTCTCATGGAGTTGCTCGTTGGTGAAAGTGAGCATTCCACAATCTGTGTGATGGAACACGGCAACCTCTCTGGTCCCGAGCAGCCGCTGAGAGATGACAACGCTTCTAAGGGCCTCTTTGCTATGGAAGTATTGAAAAAATGTGGAGAGGACGAGACTGGTTCGCACGTACGCAGAGCCACCGGCATTGCGAATAACATGGGCTTCTCCAAGGTTTATGCCCAGTTGGGTTGCCGGCCTAAAAAGAATTGTCAACACGAAACGGAAGCACCGGAAAGAGCAGTATTTACTCAATACGGGCGTCCATGCATGTAACTGGCGAAATGAGGAGGAATTGGGACCGTCACTTATTTGGATTACAGAGGGGGACATAGACACATACCAACCGCAACCTTCTTCGATGGGGGAAGAGGCAAATGGCCCTTATCGAAAGTCGAGACATAAAGCTCGTTTCCCGGGATGAAATCTTGGTGGGCAGACATTGGAAAGAGACGATGGTAGACCGAGGAGATAGGGTAGATGACTGCCCTGAGGCTTATTTATGGAAGAGGTTATGGACCCAGCATGCTTGGGATGGCGCAATTATACACCACCATTGTGAATTTCATAGGGGACTTGAAGTGGTACAGCGCCGATAGAGAAGAGAGTGCCTGATGACGCAGAAATTAGCCTTGATAAAGGGACTTTGCCGGGAGTGCAGGTCCCGTGGGAGGGGCCTGGCTGTTTAGCTCTTCCGCTTTCGCTATTATTCATGTCTTCAGCACAGATTGCAACCTTGCTCAAACCACCTTCTTCTGCAGAATCCCACACGAGAGCAAGGGACGCCGTCAACTCCCGCTTTCACTCTGTTGACGACCTCCATGATCTTGACGGCCTAGTATTGCAGTCCCAGCAGCGAAGGGATAAGTTGGCCAGCACGGTGCGCGAATTGGGCTCTGTATTTCTTCTCATTCTTAGTGAACCCTGGTAGTTTAGCTGTCCAAATCGCAGACTCACGTTAATGAAGTCCTTGACCAGACTCGTCACGCCGTCCGAGATCACCTAGACGAAGCGCAACAATTGTCACTCCTGCGTCATTCTTTGAATGATGAACTTTCAGAGTTGACCAAAGATTTAGTATCACTGGAGTACAACGATGATGGGGAACCCTTATTGTTGGAGGATTTAGAGACGCTCCATCGGAATCTGAAGGAGCTCGTGTCAGTCAAGGAGTATGTTCAGGTCGTTGAGCATGCACTTAAGCTCAGGTCGGTCAGGCCTGTTTCCATGAGAAATCTAGTCAATGACGTTCCTGCAGTGAAGACGCTGTCGATTCGGTCCGAAAGTCGATAATTTTGTCGACAGAACCCATGAAGCCATTCAAGGCACTGCAATCCTACGTCTCTCAAGTGGCAGACACTTTCTCGACTTTGGAAGATGAATCGAAGCAACGCCTTAATTTAGTATTATTTCTCGAAGGTCTTCGGGATAAGGCGTGGGCCGATATCAAGGACGTCCTATTCAGGTCAGCCCATCTGGTTTCTTTGATATCTTCCTATAGTGATGGAGAACAGTGGCCTTGTAGAAGCTGCAGAGAAACTAGGATGGCCAGCGCCAGTCAACTACCCGACACATTCAGAACAGGACCGTCGGACATTCGAATCTGCGTTCCTCAAGTTGCTAAGACTTCAAAGCATGCAAGTTCACAATATGATCACCTGTCGTTGTATTGACAATTCGCAGGGGCAAGGACATGAACGTCACATCATCTTCGAGTAAAAAAGATGGCCTCTATCCCCTCCAAGCACTCATCCAACCCATTTCACTGCGCTTCAAGTATCACTTTGAAGGTTCACGGCAAACGAACAAACTCGAGAAGGTGGCCTGACTAGACTTCTTCATTGCTGATTGACTAACGAACTATCACAGCCCGAATGGTATTTTACACACATTCAAAATGTCAGTCACGAGCACGCCCTATTCATGAACAACATCATACAACGTTTGCTGGAGAAAACCGAGTACAAACATTTTTCAGCATGGGTCGGTGACTTCTTTCTTGACTATACACTTGAGTTTCTGACGTCTATGCGTGCAGAAAGAATTCACCCTCTTTCTATTCCCGTTATTGTCGCGTAAACTCAGAAAGACGGTGCCGATTCTATTGGACCATCCGTCCCTGTTCGCACACACCATTTATGAGACGCTGGCCTTCGATTCTGCCATGCGGGAGGAAGGTTTCACACTCGAAGGGACTTCCGCTGGTGCCAACCAAGAAAATGGAGTGAAATGGGAGGGAATTAGTGACGCCATTCTCGGGAACGCCGATTGGTTTGAGACTTGGCTCGAAGGCGAAAAGCAATGTATGTTCATCCTGCTGCAATGCTCGTTTCCTGCGTGTTAAAAGCATGGTTTTCAGTCGTAGAAGACCAGTACAATGACATAATTAATGCATCAGATGCATGGCTCATCTCAGAAGAACTTGACAACGACAGCCACCTGCAAAATTTAAGGCCAACAGTCTCGTCGAGAAGAATCAAGTCGTTAGTGGAACAGGTGACAGGTATGTTCATCTTCACTTTGCGAGGAGTATTCTTCTTAAGGTTAGCAGATCGCTATTCGCTTCTGCCTCGCGCAATTCACAAGGCACATTTCCTCATCATGGTCCAACTACCCCTGCTGGAGTCTTATCAGAGCAGGATATCCTCGTCATTGGTGGCGTTTGAGACTCTTTCCTCTGCGTTTGTGCGCGCTGTACCTGGGGCCCTCGGTTTCACTGGAAGGGAAGCCGCAGCATCTCCTGACGACCCTAGGAATCGTACCAGCGGGACTGCTGGAGCGAACAGTCTCTGTAAAGCGTTGCTTACTGCCGGATACATTGAATCGTGTTTGGAGACATGGGGTGAAGACATGGTCAGTCCATAATAAGCACGATCTTGGCTTCCTTTCTAATCTTCCTCCTAGTTCTTCCTCCAACTATGGTCGGAGTTTTTCACCGATGATACCCTCCGAAATTGGGCCAAGAAGACGCCTCTGTTACCCTATCTCACGGATCTCGATGCCACTGGACCTCGAGAGACAATATTCAAAGAAATGGTATCACGGTATCATGACCTAACGGTTCGAGCTGAAGACATGATCGTGCAGCTGGTCTGCAGCGAAGTTGAGGCAGGCTTGCGAGCCCACCGCGTGGCTGCATCAGCGTGAGTTCAATGCCAGTCACTTCACCCACCAAAGCTCACTGAGAAGCACTCTAGGTCCGCGGACGAGCCTATGTCAGATTTTGGATTGCCACAGACCCTGCTTGTGGCCATCGGGCTGCTCTCTTCTCACCTCACCTTTCTTCGAATGACCTTGCCGAGCACCATTTTCATAGTGCTCTACCGTCGCATCGCCAAACGATTGGCGGAACATGTTCTGCACCACCAGATTCTATATCGAGGTCACTTCTCACTGCAAGAAGGAAAGGCCACTTCTTCAGAATGTGAACTCTGGGTCGAGACGTGTTATGCCGCAGTGGAAGGTGCGTTGGGAGGTGGCAGGCAACGGGTCCAGGCTCCCTGGAACAAAGTCCTTGAAGCTGGAAGATTGGTAGGATTAGAAGGCGAGGCCTGGGATAAGGTCGTCAGCGTTACCTTTGGGTCACAGAGCGATTCGGAGTGGGAGGAGGTGGTCGTGGAGTTGGTAGGGGTGTCTGAGATGGACCGTGACGAGGTCTCTGCAATCCTCAAACGCCGACAAGATTAGTTTCCCGCTTACAGTTTCGCACCATTGTCCAGCATCTTCAAATACATCTTTGTTATTTTCAAAATTAGCGAAGAGAGATTTTCGTTCGATTCACAGCAGGTCGACAACAGTCACAAGTACAGATTAACATCAGCTGAAATGAGGAGAAAAGGGAACAAAAAGATATCGTCGAAACCGTTACATGACTCTTAGCGTCCACCCATGCATCCCCGCCGTCGGCGACAGCCGCCGCCTGGGCAGCCGCAATCCAACCCGTATCGATGTTGCCAGCCGACCCATTCGCCTGGTTGGTCGCAATACCGCCCAAAATCCATCCCCTGAAAAACGTTCTCGCAAGCTATAGTACGTCCTGAATGATACCCAACTCCGTCGGAGGCGCGAATAAATAATAGAGGAAGACTTCGCCCGGCAATGGAAGCCATAGAAGGTGCAGGTGGTGGGCCTGGAGGCTCTGATGTTCCCTCTGATGTCGAGGCTTCCGACGCTTGTCCCTTGCCGGTATCGGGTGCATTGATAGGGGTGGGAAGGGCATCATCCTCGAGAGCTTTAACGACGTCAGCGAGGGGTGGCATCTCGACGATGACGATGGTGTGCAAGGGTGACGGAATATACCGTTGAGGGTTGGGCGACCCAGGGGCTGCTTCGCGGCCATCCATGACTTGACCACCAGGAGCACTGGCCATGAACGGGCTTATATTTGTTAATGGGCCTGGCGGGGCGGCTTGATAGACTCGGAGACGAAGAGGACCAAGATTGCCAAGATAGACATCAAGCGGCGTTTGCTGCCTTGTGGTAGGGTGATCATAGAAGAAATTGGACACTGTCAGCTCGACGGTATTGTTGGCAGGTCGATACACTGGCGCTGTAAACAACGTAGGGAAGGGGGTAATGGGTAGCTCTGGTATATTGTTATTTTGGCCAAAAGCGTCAAAAAAGGTGTACTGGAATTTGGCTACGAAATCAGAGTTAGCCAATAGATATGAGTGAGAGGTAGGACGACGCACAAATTCCGACGATGGTCCAACATAGATAGTCATCAACTTCATCACAAACGATGCGGAAGCCGTCTTTGATCTCTTCGCGAACGCGTGGTGACTGGAAAAGGAGGGGATGAGTCCCAGCTTGGGAGGACATTCCCGGGGCAGGCGGCGCTACGACGCCAGGAGTTCCTGGCATAGGTCCCGCTGCTGACAGGTAATGTCTCGAACCATCAGGGTTGACGCGCTGCAGAGCTATTTTCTGCATTTGGCTGACAGGACCCCCTTCATCGTGGGTGACTTTGCCCTTGTCAACCTTGCGTATCACGAGGGGTGACGTTGAAATGCCAGAGTGCGTGTCGGACAAGACGATCTCGCATCCATAGGTCACTGGCTGGGGACCAGTCACTATTAAATGAGAAAACGTGATTAACGCGTCCTATCAAACTCTCATCACATGACACGTACCGACGGTAGAGCTAGCCCCTGGACCTGGCCTGCGGACAACATTGACATTGAAGGCCGACCACGCGACATTGCTCGCGCAAAGCTGAGCATGGTCGATCGTCATGTACTTGGTTCGCACAGTCTGCGAGTTGATGCGGTTGAAAAGAGACACCGGGCCGCCTGCAAGGATGCATGATGAAATGTTACGCGTCTTCGCGGTTTTCTTGGACGGCTTAGAGATAATCGTAACAGGAGCGGAATCAAAAGAGGCCCATACCCTGCCGCTAGGCGGCTCTCCGCCTTCGGGGGTAAGGGCAGGAGGAGGGGGTTCCGCGATGTCGAGGGAGAGTTGGAAGCTCTTTGCCTTCGCGGTACCAGTGACGTGCAAAAACTTGAAGCTCGCCGTCATATTGTTATCTAAAGGTGCTTTCTGTTCAAAGGACCTGTCTCCACTCTCCGACACGACGGCCATCGCAAGCTGCTGCGTGCGCATATGCCACACAGGG